>JAOTQE010015198.1:0-10872 GCA_025631205.1 Nesometra sesokonis | reverse complement strand
AACGATCAAAAAAATTTTTAGTAAATTTTGGGTTATTCCAAAATTGGTAATAATCTCTGCAATGTCGCTTTCTTGCCCAATTTATCCGAAATAATAATGTGAATTGTAGATGTATTCCAAGTTATTTTATGATGATTTTTTTTTATGTGTTTATCTTTTTTCATTATTATATTATATTTTTAATGTTTTTGTGTACCTTGTTATAAGTGGTTTCAAATTTTAAAGTTTTTATTGTGGAAGGTTTTGTAAATGTTTTCCAGTTTTATACAATTCAACTGTAAGAGTTGCAATAAAAGATATTTTTGAATTTGAATTTGAATTTGATTTACATGATTATGATAATAACCACAATTGCACTGGACTTATTTCTGGTAAGAGTAACCGGCACGGTTTCTAGTTTTACCATAATTAGTCCAGTGTAAACAGTGCAGGAAGTTTACCTAGCCACAGAGAAAAGGAAACTTGCTGCGCAGTTAATTTAACCAAGTCCCGACTATTTTGGTTTTACCAAGCAGGAAAAATCCAATGCAAACAGCGCGACTCGGGTAAACTTCATGAGTAATATTACAGAATGACCTTCATTGGTCAATTGGGTACTCCTGTGAGTTGTGACCTTGGTTTATTTTACAATTTTTACTATAGCTTTTGGTAAAACCACGGATCCATGCCAAATATTCCAAGTGTGAACAACGATTAAATTTAACCTACCAATACCAATTTTCTTGATAAAACGTTCTCTTAAAAATCTAGTGCGACTTTGGGTTTTAAAAGAAAGATGGAGATTTCATGAATGACATGCTATAAAAACCTTTCAATGATTGAAACAATTAGTGATTAATAAGAGGTCATGTTTACACCAATAAAATCAAAACTAGCACTTCAAAGCAAAGTTAAGGTCACCAAGAATTAACAATCAATAGATTAGTACAAAAACAGTGGATGGATGAATTGCAAGTTTTCTTGTAGGTTAAACTAAACTATGACTAGAGCAGTCACAGCCTCTTTTGCCTTTTTGCCAATTTCAAACATGGCACCATGCCACCAATACTGTAATTTTATTAATGTCTATTTCACCCATTCCGCAAGGATTTAATTCTCAACCTATTTCTGTGTATTAAAAATGCAAGTATAGAAATAAAAATATATAGGCCTATGCTTAAATCACATAAATCATATTATAACACCTTTGCAAGAGGGTAAAAAATATGATATTGTGTTTATCATAATAAAAGAGTAGAATTTAATAGTGCAAACCATGTTATCTGTAAATTGTTTAGTTTTTAATGTTTAATTGTATGCAATTTTCATATTTCATGGGCATGGTATTTTAAATGTGACAGATTCTCACATTATTTTTCATTAACTGCTGATTATGTTTTAAAGGATTGTCCATCTATAAGTTAAATGGATAACCAAATGAATATTAATGAATATGAGTTAACACATAATTGTCAATGGTTTAAAGAGTTGCCGCCACACCAAACCACCTGCTGTACATCCATCAATTTACTGACATAGGCCATGTACAGTCTAGCCTAGGCTAAAATGAGTGTCCAACATATTTACCAGTCCCCTATGGGGACAAACCCAACCTACTGGACTTAGAATGATAATTACCTGAGCTCTCAAGGCTGCTAAAGTTGCCAGACTTGTTAATCAGAATCATTTATAAGCAAGATAAGCCTTGAGTTGTCCAAGGCTTCATATGGAATGCCAGAGCATTTACCACTTTGGAGGGATTAAAGTCAAAGCAATGAGTTGGGCAGGCATTTTGGCCTAAAAGCTAAACATCTTAATACTGGGCCTTGAAGATTCTGGGTGGCAGTGTTAATAACATATGTATAGGAATAAAAACTGAAGGTTTTTTAGCTTACTTATTAATAACTAATACTATAAAATTATAAGTCTTAGATATGGGTGTGTATTAATGATTTTGCTGCACACGGGGAGTTAAAATTCATACATTTTCACCACAAATTAACATACCTGCCAACCCTACCGATTTTGGCAGTAGGCTACCGCTTTTTTGACCTTCCTACTGTCTACCGCTTTTGCATGGAAATCCTACCGCTTTTTTAAATTTAATACCAAAATTAAAAATGTATACAATGTAAACTGTGAAATCCACCAAAAACATGAAAATTTGCATTGAATTGGCACTAAAAGTAAGCATTTTCAGCCTAAATTCCTCCAAATAACTGGAAACGTGGTGAAGTGACCTTTTTTTTTGTTCATTGTAAAATGCAATAACATGAGGTTACTGGCGCATTTTTGGTGACGCCCGAACGGCTTACCACTTTCGAGAGTGCAAATGTTGGCAGGTATGAATTAGTTAAACTAATAGTAGTTGATATTTTGTCTAATAAAAAAGCAAAAATCTTCAGTATCATTATGTGATATAGCACCAAAAGTCTGGTCTACAATATTTTTAATTCACATATTTACCACTAATTTTATACTGGATAATGCTAAAATACCAAGAAAATTTTCTAAAGGTTAGGAGCCTTTTAGTAATTCCAAGATTGAATTTTATGATGATTTGGTAATTGATGAATTTTAGTCAACTACTATGCTCAAGAACTGCTGTATATATTCAATTAAAAAAAAGCTACATTTTTGGAAAAATAGATAGCGGATGAATAGTTGAGGTGATCCCTGCTTGCAAAAACTACCAATTACATCTTAGCTTGCCTTTTAATGAAACCTGAGATGCACAGCAAGAAGAAACTCTACAAAAATAAACATCTCTTCACTCTCTTGGCAAATCCAACTCTGTATTTTCATTAGTGTATGTAGTTACAAGGCCATCTGTTTAGAGTTGCTAGATCAAAAGTCAATGAATTACTTACTGTAAATGATAACACCTACAACATTTTGTACCAGTATTCTACACCATTTACCAGGATTTCAACTTCAACTAGCCAAATAGCCAAATCCTATGATGTAATTAGTAAACTATAATTTCATTTGGAACCATTTTATAAATAATACTATTGATGACAAATTGAAGTATGTTCTTGGTTCTAACTTCATAAACCTTCCTAAAGAATTTGAATGCATGTTTGACAAGTATTGTAAAAATTTCACTAAAATGGCATGGAAAAAGAGAAATGAGATAAAAATAAGTAATAAACAATTTCAGGCCTGTATTGCTTTTGTATGTTTATAACAGTATATATACACACTCGGTATGCGAGTTAATGTTTTTGTGTGTTATTGATACATAACTGCCTTTTAATCCAGAGTTTCATTTTGTATTCCTATATTGTTTACTTAGTTGTAATGGTATATTTGTATTTTTATTTTTATTTTATTTTAGTGTGTATGGTTTTATGCTTACTTCATTTAAATGTTTTATTCTTGTATATTAGATTAGGAAATGTGTTTTGTAATGGATGCACCTTCTTTTCTGTGAGTGCCACTGATTTAAAAGTGAAATTCCAAATAAATAAATATGTCAACGTTAAACTTGGCTAATTTTTAAAGTAGCCAAATAACTAATGAATTTTAAACTCATTTCATATCACAGTACTATTTCAGCACCTTTTGGATCATCAAACGAAGCACTTGAATTTGGCTAATCATTTTGAAATTGTACAGGTCATCTAATAAGAACCCAAGACAATAGATTGACCAAGAAACCAGGTGCGGATCCAAGGAGGGGGAAAACTGACCCCCACCACCCTTTTGAAACCAGAAAATATATTTCAATATAGCTCAATTTTTGGCCGCTAAAAGTGTACCAGAGAGCATCTGTAGAGAACAATTTTCCCGGGCCCTAGGTGGGCCCTGGACCCACACCTATTGTTATAATTTTCCTGTTAAAACCTCATACCATGGGCTTGACCAACTTGGCATCGGGCCACCTCTTTCTAGCTCCGCTGGATCCGCCCCTGCAAGAAACTACAGAATGTCAACCAAGAAATGGAAAAAGAATTAGACGACAAAAGAAAAGATGGAGAGATGAACTAAACAATTACACTAACACGGCAACTTGGATGAGAATAGCATCTGACAGAAGTAAATGGAAACTGCTGGAGAAGGGCTTCACTCAACAATGGATGAACACAGCCTGATGATGATGAATCATTTTGAAACTAAATTAGCTAAATCGCTTTAAAACAAATATTTCGTCCAGCTTAAAAATTAATGTACTAAATATTCTACAATTTTTTATCACTTATCAAGTTTAAACTTTTTCATTAATAACCAATTTGCTACTCATACCATTTTACATTTTGTGATGAAAATTCTACTCTTCTTCTACTTGTACCAATTTTCTACTTCTTTGTTTCAACATTCTTCATCTCGTAATCTTATATTCTAATCTTTATTCTAATGAATATTTTACTCTTTGTACCAATATTTTAATATTTACATACAATAATACTGACAATTGAAAAAATGGGATGGCACGAAACACCGTTGATGGTGGTATGCTCACAGATGGGGGTGATGTTGGGAGGAGAGTTGTTGTAGGGGGTGGAGGTGAGTCCCACCTTCCATAATATGGCCACCCAGAAGGAAAACTCTTGTCCCATGCTGACGTCATGCATCTGGCCTAGTAGTCTAACATAACCAGGAATCTTATAACTAACAGGCATGCTCATTCACAGTCCATACTCAGAGGCAATCAAACCAAAAATGTAATTAACAATGCAAATATTAAGGTTTTCATAGTATTTATTGTAAAATCTCATGTAATAAGAAATATGTGATAATTTGAAGAATGGGAGAATATGTGAGAAACCGAGAGAAAGGAAACTGGCCGGGAGGCAGGTAAAAAAAATGAAAAAAAAACGGGATTCTCTCGGTCAAAACAGGAGTATTCTCATGTATGTATTTATACCAATACTCTTTATACCAATAAATATTGTACTCTTTGTACCAACACTTGTAGCAGACGACCCCATAAATAATCATAATGATAAAAGTTCATAAAATAATCTAAAATGTGTTTTAAATATTCAAAAGTATAAATAATCTTGAAAATAATAACCTTACAAAATATAAGTATAATTCTGCTGATAGAATTTCATCATTCATGTAATAATTGATCAATTTCAAACCAAAAAATATTGGTTTATTTTTTTGCCACAACTACACCGAGGATGCTGGTGATTGTTAGCAAAACCAGTTTAAAAAATTCACCTTCACACTAGATTTAAAACAGAGAAATATACAGTATAAACCAAAACCATAGTTAATTTAACATTTCAAAGGTTAATTCTAAGTTTAACTTTTGGACAAACCAATAGATTTTACTGACCTGACTGACAGTTTCGGACATCTAGTCCGAGTCCGGTGTCCTTAAGAGTGACGGCTCTGTTGTTAAGCAATCTGTAGGTGAAGATTTTAATGGGTCAAACTTGTGTGTGTGTTAATTTACCTAAGTAAGACTAGTGTGAATGAGGCCTACACTATTTTTTTTTTAATAGATGAATTCTTATTAATAATTTTCTCATCGAAATATCTTTTTTTTACTGGTGATCAACATAGATCAAACCAAGACCATAGTTTTCTAGAGAACCTAAGCTGTCCACACACAAGATTTTTTTGGGTCAAACTTGTGTGTGTGTTAATTTACCTAATTAAGACTAGTGTGAATGAGGCCTACACTATTTTTTTTTAACAGATGAATTCTTATATAATTTTCTCATCGAAATATCCTTTTTCACTGGTGATCAACATAGATCAAAATTTAATCAACTGTAGAATAAAAGTATTTTTAAGTTTCCATCATATACATCCATTATGTATGAATTAATACATTTCATTTCAATTAAGAGTTCAAAAGGACAAAAAATAAATCAAGCTGAACACAAATGGCATCTAAAATACTCATTGTATGTTTTCCTGGACTTTGCCGGTCGATGACATTCAAATGTGCATCAGCTACTGTCTCACTAAGTAATTTATTTGGAGATCTCACTTTTGAAATGGACAGATTGTACATTGGTGGTTTACATGCTTGCCTCAATTCTCAGGTGCTACGTTCGAGCCTGGCTTTGTTTTTTATTCAGAATTGTTATGTAGTATTTCAATGTAACTTTAGCTTCAGGTAAAAAAAAATAAAAATTAAAAGATATATCTTTTTTCAAGATGGACAGAAAAGTGAGAAGGTGCTTTATTTGTTTAAAACAATTATTTTTTTGTGTAGTATTGAAGAGAAATAAAACCCCACAAGACTCTGTTTACAAGTCAGGGGTGGATTGCTTTAAATCAGAGCTTAAGTTACAGAATAAAGCCGGCTTTAACACATAAATGGTCTTAGCAAAGTCACCCCATTTAAACCATTGCTATAAAATAGTGTTGAGTATTAAATCTCAAACAAATATTCCATAGTAACAGTAATTGCAGGCGATAATTTAGGTAAATTTCATTGCACATCAAATTCAATTTTTTACGAAAACATTACACAAGTTTTAATTTCATGATATGGTGTATGTTTAAACAGATAACAATTTATTAATACAGCCAATTCAAGGTCAAATGTAAGTGACTTAAGATCATTTATAGCTTCCTAAAAGCAGACTTTAATATGTAAGACCACTAACTGCTAAGACTATGGTATAGCAATGGTCTATATCAGTCTTTATGGGCAGATTGCTATAAACGGTCCTTAGACAGTCTTCACGTTAAGACGGTCTATAAATGTGACGACACGTACGGTCTATAATTATCCTATACCATGGTCTTAGCAGTTAGCAGTCTTAATTTGGAGCAAGCTTTAAATGATCCTAAATCACTTTCAACGGCATTAGCATTATTGAGCTTGAATTGGCTGTTTTCATAATTTTTTTTATAAATAACTGTTTATTCATGTACCATATCATGTACCATACCATGAAGGTAAAAAACTTGTAGAACATTTCCATAAAAAACCAAACGTGATGTGCCACAGAATTTACTTAAAATAGCGCCCTCAATTGCTGTTACTATGGAGTGTTTGTGCGATATTCAATACTCAATGTGGTCTTATAGCAATGATCTACCTGAGGTGACTTTGCAAAGACTGTCTATGTGTTAAATCTGGCTTTATTCTGTAAGTTACAACCACCAGTTAAGACTGTTTCATAGCAATCCACCCCATGTGTGATGTCACAATTATAGACAGTCTTAACGTTAAGACTTTCTAAAGACTTCTTATAAATCTGTCCCATATGTGATAGCACCAACAATCAGGAGACAAGAGAACAGATTTTTAAGACACAATTAAACTATAAATAATAAATTCATGTACAAGGGCACTCTAAAGGGCCAATTTTTGCTTAAGTCATAAGCCACTTTTACATAGAAAATACCATAATGTTACCATTACCATGCTGGCATTATTGCCAGTCTAAATCCTTTCACACAGAAAGGGTTAGATGAGTTTCCTGTGTGAAAGGGTTCAATGGAAAGGTGTAAAATTATCAGTCAATGAAAACAGGCGCTGTTTCTAAAAAAATTTCCAACTTTGACCTTTGTTTAGCTTTGCTTCACCGCATAAGTTAGCATTATAATAGACCCTTTCACGTACATCTGCCCTTATCTAGTAATGGTAATATAATGTTGATATATCTAGGGTCTGAGGCGGTCTAATAAATGATGGCACTGTGATGACATTGAAGGGAAAGTACCCATAAAGTAATCACATTTATAGATAAATGGTTTTTACACAATTTAGAAAGATGATATAGAGCCAGAATTCATCAAGATGAGTATTTGTTTTTAGACCTTACATGTACTACTATGTACAACAACATTATAAGCATTATCAGATAGAAAATTTGTAAAAAAATACAAATTTTATGCAAATTAATTTGTTCATAATATTTTCATCCTCATAATCTTCATCCTCATCACCATAACAATTATCAAAATCATCATTACCATAAACAGAATGGCCATTTATGTAAAATTCTTCCAAGTATAATAATATAGAATGTTTTTAAAACCATGCCAAAACCATTCTTTGCATATTGAGTGGTTGCAACAGTTCAATTTATCATGCTTTTCAATAAATTATAAGCGAGCAGAATTTAACAGCGAGGCCCCGAGCAATGTAAGCATCAAGATTATGCTAGCTTTTATCTCCATAGCAACCTGCTATGCTAAGACGAATGATCATCTTATTGACTTCAGGTCCAGATTATCGGGATAAATCAATTACAAATATTAACATAAACATCAATTTGAAAATTTACATGTTTAAAATACGGAACATTATGTAAGCAAATCATAGAGTTAAATATAAAAACTAGAGTGCATTGCTTAACTCCTTACTGTAAGTGTATAAGTAATTCCTGTGCCAATTTAGAGTCTTCTAGACTAGTACAGTATTCTGTATTTTCTATTTTCAATTTAGACCATCTGAAAAATATCTACTCTCATGTAATACATTATTAAACACACAAAATATCATTCCAATAATTGCAAGCACTATTTTGCCAACTTTCAAGGTATTAATATAAGCATACTGTTTTTAAAACTTATACTCATGAACAAGATGACAACATGTATTCTATTTTTGGTTTAGCAGAAAAATCAATATTGTAGTTTTATGAAGAAAAGAAAGGAAGTTAAGATGGGGGTGGATATAACAATAATATTGATTATGATGCCAGACAATATGAATAATACCGCATGCTAAAAAAGAAACTGACAACAAATATTTCTGAGAAAGGAGAGCAGATATATCAGGGGTTCTTCCAAACAAGGTCTTGAATCTCTTTAATTTTTAGACGCGGTGAGCGTCTCTATAAATAGCTTTTCAAAAATGTCTGTCTATCGGTCTGTCTGTCTGTCTATCTGTCGGTCTTGTCACACACGTTTCCGACTATTTGCATTTCGTTCTTTCTGTATATAATTTCTGATAACCAGCATTGTATGGGTGTCACTTTAAATATCTACAAGATATGAAACAATTAATTAATCATCAACTGGTAATACATTAACATTAAAATTGAGTTAAAATAACGTTAGAAATACACTTTTAAATGCTTCCCTATTAAAACTGTATACAATATATTATTTTTTGTTTCTGGAGTTATGCAAATTTCAACTTTTCTGATTAAGGAAACAATGCAACAGCAACTTACTGTTACAAAGACAACATTCAAAATACCAGTCTTTTTGACATGATTGATTTTCACTGGTGCCCCACTCCTGACTGCATTGGTACAACTTACATGGTAAAACTCGACAGAAAAATTTTATCATGATATATTTTTTTATATTGAAGATGGATACATTACTTTAAAATAAGCAATTCAATATCATTTTCCCAATAGACAACACTATATCAACCTACTATGTATTATATTTCTTTTTACCTATTTCTTACAGCCAAATAACACATTCCAGTCAAATCAATCGGCTCCTTTGAAGTAAGTGGCCAACCAATAAACAGAGTGTGGAATTGTTTTACAGTACTCAACCAGTATATTTCTCTTTAGACCACGATATGTAAACAACTTTATAGCATGTAGAATTGTTTTCAGTATTTCTTTACAGAGCACGTACATCTAGTGGTGTTAATATCCCACACAGGATGCCACTTGGACCCAACTTTAGTGTGTATTTATTTTAGAAACAGCAAGTGCCAATATGATTTTCTTCCTGACTAAAATTTGACCTACCCAAGTAGAGTAATCCTCAAAACTAATGGTTAAATGGATATAGTAAAAGTTTTTAATGAATTCCTAATTATTGCATTACAAGAAATATTAAAATATGCATTCTGAACAAATTGATACCAAAACCAACTCTCCCAAAACCGGCCACCCTTCAGACTATTAACTTTGTTCAGTTTTGTGGACATTCCGAAGGTTCAGTTTAACATGAAATTTCGATTTCCAGGTAAAGCTCAGTTTTTGGCGAGTTGACTGTTAAAAAGTCCTACTTTTAATGTATTTATGACAAAAGCATGACTTTGTAAATTTAAGTAGGCAGGAAACTTAGAACTGTCCACATGCCTATAAAAAATGTAACACATGAAAGTGAAAGAGAATCATACATAATTGAAAGGAAGAGTTCTTAAAAACGTGGAGAGGCATTTGACAAAGCAATGAATTCTGTATCCGAAAGTCATTACATATTACACATGCTAAATTATAAGAACAGATCCTACTATAAGGCATTTATTTTGACAATTTATTTTCACAAATTTTCAAAATGGATTATTTCACATTCATTAATTTTTTGCCATTTATTTTTTTACAACCTAGTGCTTCATGTTTACAATTAACTATCATCAATGTTGGCATGTGTTACATAAACTTGACTGTTTAAACTTGTCATCCAAAAAATCTAATAAATAGGCAGTCCAAAACAGGGGCAGACTTATGAGGAGCTCAGCTGGCATGGTAGCTGGCGTATGACACCCCCCCCCCCCCATTGTTGGCAAAACATAATTGTAGTTGCGAACCCTCCCCCTTATTTTAGGGGCGCCGGCTCTAAAATTGACTCCAAAAATAGATAGACATACATGTGGGCCAGGCATAACATTAAAAAGCACATGAAGTACGGAAAATGGCCAAAAACCTTATTTTTTGCTTATCAAAATCAAAGCCATGGAAAGGGTTTTCGATGGATTCTGGATCCACCCCTGCAAAGGGTAGTCAATTCAAGGCTGAATTGACTTACTAGGTAGGCTTACTGTTTGAAAAAAATGATACAGCATATTGGCACAAATCATGCTAAAACATCACAACTTTACCAAGCCTTTAATTTTTGTGATTCACACAGACATTAATAGCCAGTCTCACAGGCGTTACGGTCGGGTTTTATTCAATTTTATTTGTTTGATTCTGTTTAAGGCGCTATTGACGTCCCATACTCACTTATTTTAGTTTAGCCGTAAGGCCTGTACAAACAGTTCATGCGTGA
>JAOTQE010015187.1:0-10872 GCA_025631205.1 Nesometra sesokonis | reverse complement strand
TCATTAAATAATTATGATATGGTGCTCATATTTTGTCAAATTATTCTTTAGAATATGTAGTTTTAATATATCAAATAAAATTTTTGGCGCCAAAATCGCGATTCGCCAGTTCGTGGGACGAGCGACGAATTAATAGGCGATAACATTTTAATACAATGTTTTTTTGCTATATTAACAAAAATTAACCTCTTTGATACCGTAGATACTTAAATATTTTATATTGAACGATAATGCTATACCTGGTAAAATGATGACAAGCCTGGGGATAAGTTATTGTAAGTTATATAATTGTTTATAATAAGAAAAACAAACTTACATATGATTTTTGGTCGATAACAGTAGCTGCTGCCAAGGTGGCATAAAAGAAAATTGCTATCAACACCAGCAACCTCATCATCGTGTTCCTCGTAAAGTGCGTGTTTTCTCCAACTTTATCTTCGTTATATTGATGGCTCTCTCAGTTGGTTACTGAATAATTGAAACTGTATACCTATGTCCCACCAGGTAAACCAGAGTGGTAGAAAACACAGGCGATCGTGCTATTCCAGTGTACTTACACACTATAGCACCCTAAATGTTTGCTTATTACTTCTTTGTATTTTGATGTTTTGTTTAGAATACACTTGATAGGGGAATCCTTCAGTGTTTTATACTTTATCAAACAATTGTTGTGACGTCATTACACTTTCTAAATATGGGCATGTGGGTTTAATCTCTACTCTGTGAAGTTGCTAGTGCCGTTGGTACTCTATAATTTTATTATTAATTGTGTATGACATGGGCAGTTTCCTTTGCCAGCTAACCTATTGAACCCGTTGTTGATGTTAACTATGTAAATTACCAAGCTTAATTGTTTTTTCCATCCGCTTATCAATATATTTCACCGGATCTTTCGCCTTGGCTCCATGCTTTCTTTAACGGCCTCAACCTTAGCTATCATTCTCATTACGAAACGTATATTATCATCTACATGGTTGTATCTCAGTGTTCAAATTACTATATAAATTTAATTTAAAATCTCTCTGACAACTCGCCCATCAAATCAATTATAAAATAGTAAAACTTGAAAAATCGGTTTTCTCAGTCGGTTCCCCTATTAGTTAAATAGTCACATTGGTTGGATGTTTAGCAGGCGATTTTATGCTGGTAGTCTGTTTCATTTAATATTTATTTATTCGACTAAAAACAAAATACATAAAATTACAATAAACACTGGTCAGGGGTAATTACTACACCTCAAAGAGTGATTGAATGGTTTGAAATTTAGCGGGAAGTTTCTTAGTAATGTCTATTGATCATCCAATAGGCCAATTTGTTTGGTCGGTCTGTTGGACCATGGAGCTTTTTTTTATAGCTCCATGGTGGACGCGCAGTTAGAGAAAGGACAACTATTATTAGAATCTCGTTTTTTACGATTCAAAATACAAATAAATTTTAACAGATATGTTTTACTTTTATTTTCATACATATTTTAAATTTGTTTAATTATCAAATTAGCTCAAAGAAAATGTAATATTAACGAGAATATTAAACCCAGCTTTCACATCTTAGTCCCTGCACACAGTTTTAGCTATGGTCCATTATATCTTTTTTCGCAACAGTCCTTCTGGACGTTTACGAAAGTATGCCACGCAACATCAAACAATTCATTTAGGCTACTTTTTGACATTTGAGTTTAGTCAAATATTTCGGTGTTTATGATGTTAAATCCAAGCTTCATTATTAATAAGCCACAATCTCCACTCGAACCACATTCTGTATATCTTTTGACATAACCGTTAATGTTTATCATAATAAGAGAAGAAAGAATTCCACTTAAGTTTAACACCCATTGTCTTGTGACATACCGTACGTAGTTTTTATCAAAACACACTAAAAACAAACATAAACGTTTGGAATTGACCTCTGATGTAAAGATCAGTAACAACAAAGCGATTTGATCATCGCAAAGAATGACTATACAATTAGTGCTGTATCACAAATAATAATTGTAGCCCTGGAACCACATAATATCCTGGGACACAAGTAATGTTTACTTTGGCCTACAGTATCTTCCCGTCTACACAGTACTCAATGGTTACACTTATTTTCCATCGTATACCCAATGATGAATCATCGTCTAATTATTTTTAATAATTGTAATTGTACTTTTGAAGGTTATGTAAACTAGATAAAACGATTCTTTCAATAAATTAATAGATCCTTATCTTTAGGCGACGATCAGACTTGCGTCTATGTTTGTAACCATGAAGCAACAATCTTAGTTTTTGTTGTTCCATGATATACTACTATGTCTGGAATGCTTGTTGATAAGTTTTCATTTGTAATAACATATTATTGGTCTTCTTTGTTTAAATTAGCCTAACGTAGGCCATTGTTGAGATGCATTGAAAAAAAATAATAAAAATAAATTTCTATTGAATTGAATTATTTAATTCACAATAAACACAAATGCTGTTGTATGATATAAATCAGGGGAAGATGTAGACTTTTGAAAAAGGGGGGAAGGGGGCTGTTAGAGAGTCAATGTTATAGGGGTCCGGGGTCAGAAATTTTGGTCTTTAGATGTCCGGAAATGGCTTCAGGTGTGTCTTAAGCTATCAATTCTTGCTGAATATTTTAATTTTATAGACATTGTTAATACTTGATATATTTTGCTTTCCGAAGGGGGGGGGGGATGCTGGCCCGGCCCCCTTACATCCGCCCCTGTATACAATAAATATTATGAAAACCAACCTATAAGTAGACTTTTTTTCTTCCTGATGACGGGTTTTGGTCGGATCGCATTCTGTTGACGCGAGAGCAGCACCAACACCAGACACTTTATGGCGATGCATAGGCCTAGGCATCGATTGTATATTGGTGCTGCTAATACATTACAAGATGCCAGATTAGGTTTTTCTTGAATATTTACGGGTATAGGACTACAGAAATTCGTTTTCACTACCAAATACAGGGTTCCTCAAAACTAATAAGTAAACATGTCTATGCAGGATGGCTTTCTTATTTTCCATTTTGGAACACACTCTTTAATTATTTGTTTATGATGAGTTTTGGAAATCGTAGAACGTATTGATTTACGACGGAAGCTGCACTAGGCACTTTAAACTGGTAAAAATACAACCATAAAATGCTTGATTTTGTTTTCAATTGGAATTAAGACATCACTTCTCTTTTTGGTTTATCACATAGAGATGGCGAATTTTGGCCAGAAATCGAACGCATTTCATTGACGCCGCACAGCTGCTGCACCTGGTGATAATACGACCCTAAAAAGTACCCTTTCGCTTACGTACACCGTAATACATACATGAAAGACACAAATATTTTTTTCGTAAAAAACTCGATTGTTCTGGACTTTACATAGAGGCTCTGCATAGAGGGCGTCAATAGCGCCCACTATAAATCATAAATAATATAAAACATTGCATGATGGGATTTAACTGAAAGTTGACCGTCTTGGAAGAAAACATAAGGGAGGGAGGGAGGGCAGAGAATTGCAAATCTATGATTTTAAACAGTAGGTGGATGTAATATTATTAAATAGTATACAGAATACCTTGAGTGGGATGTTGTCTCGATTATAAGTTCGATCTAAGAAAATGAAGCATCTATCATGGGATTTCTTCCTAAGCAAAAATGCGATCTGACCTCAATTGTTGTATTTCTCTTCTTTATTAATCAGCATGTGATTACTTTTGGCCTGGAATAGAACGCAAGCCCATTACATCACCCATTCTAGATCCACTTCCCATGAGTTTGTGAAGTGTTTATATGGTCCTATGACTCGGGTAAAATTAAGCGTTTCGCATTGAAAAAAAGGAGGTGCTAACACCCTAATTCACTCCTCTACCCATCCTTACCTACGTGCCAGGGGTATAAATAGGTCTACAGAAATATGATGGAAGTGATGAAAAAAAACCTGATTTGACAGTATGTTCGTATGATATTGATTTCATTATATTGTATAACAAAAATGTAGGTCATAAATAGTAATCATTTTTACCTATTGTATACATTAAATTCAATATAAAACGTCTCAATTATAATAATATTAGTGGTTATATTAGTGGTTAACAGTGAATTAAACGAAGAAAGAAATCCAGGGATTGTGGTTTTGTTTGTGAATGACTTCCAAATCATTTCACCCATTACAATGCGTTTATATCAATACATTTAACTGAAAATGCGAAACAAGACACATAACATTCGTACATCATGACATGACCATTGATTTTATTTAATTTTATCTTAAATTTAACAAAAAAAAACTAATATAGAACAGAATATACAACGTGGAACATGGTGCACGTATTTACTCTGTCAAGAGGTCTATAAACACCCGTGAATGAATGGACACTTGCTGTTATGTTCATGTTTTATAGTATCAACATTACCTGCTATGCCAATTTCAATTATCCCTTTTGTAATTGTGTCTAAAATATACATCATAGGCTAGCGTTAAAGCATCGTCTATGATACCCACAAAAACACAATAGAAAACTGAACCAGTGCCTATTATAGGCTATTGTAAATCTGATAGAGCACAATTACATGGCGCAATGAACCTAGTTATCTGGATACAGTATCTGATTCGATCAAAGTTCGATGTGAACTCAACCTTTGATGATCACGGTCCAGGAACTCAACCTTTGATGATCACGGTCCAGTTCAGTATTATAGTATACTAAAATAACGATAGACCAAACTTTTGCCATGAAAGGCTTCAAAACTACTGAACGGTTTGTGATGAAATTTGACACTTGTTTACAGGTCATTTTTGAATATTTTTACGTATTTCTCCCACCGCACTGCCACAGTGCGGTACTTGTCGCTGTTTTCTATCGGCACTGCCACAATGCGGAACATGTCGCTGTTTTCTATCGGCACTGCCACAGTGCGAACACCCTCATTGCACCAATTTCGTACGCGTTCACGTATTAAACGCAATGTGATTGCTCACATCGTTTGGGATCTCATTTCCTAGATCAATAGCAGACAGCGCACTATAGCCTAACCTTTTTTTGTATGTTTTAATAAACCGAATAAATCAAACCAAATAAAAACTGTACGACTCAGTAAATCGAGATCACGTTTCTACGATCTCCTTACGGCGTAAGAGTATTATTTCGTTCCGACTTAAATAAAAATATAAATAAATAACTAATTAGAAGCATCAATTCCTGGAAATTTCATAATAATAATAATCATATACAGTACCTACCGTGTTTTTGCCTTGAGTATGTTTATTTTATTTAATCCTGGAGTTCAATTGTGCTGTGATGGACAATTTTGTTACGTGTCAACTTCACAATTGTCATTTCAAAGAGTACCGCATAAAATATAAATAAATGTTATAGAATTGCGAAGAGAATAAAGTAATTGTCTCACGATTTTTGTTTTCTCAAGGAGGCCGATTGTGTCCAAACATCACATCAAAATTGTATTCTAGGCCTGATTGCTTAAAAACCCCCAAATAAATAAACACACACACCACCCGCACGCATGCAGAAATAAATGCATGCATACATGGTACTGACAGTGGTACAGGAATTTATAATGCACTACTCCTTGCGACAGTTCCAACAGTGTGGAAATATCTAGCTAGCATAATTAGGTAATACTCATTAAAAATCATAGTACTACAAACAATGGTATAATAAAAAAAACAATTAACGAAGAGAAAAACATTTTAAAAATACCAAGACGTGACGATTCTTAAAAGAAAATCCTTAAAAGATGTCGTTTGTTCATGTGCAGTTCACACCTTTAATATTTACCCTTTACTTAACCTTATAGTTCTAAGGTAATAGGAAACTATGGGAGTGTTAATATCACTGAACAAGGTGTAAAAGTCGGATATGAATATAGCACACCTCGTGAAGTACAGATACCTCCTTGGTCAATGTACTACTGTTCATTGTACACTCCGGTTAGGAGATCCATTGACAGATCCATGATTCTGAAATTGGGGTTGCCAGCGGCTACATGGCGCACAATTTTCCATCCTGCTGCCGAATTTTCTCTGTCTGAGTTTGATAAGCAAGAAAAATAAAATAAAATATAAAAAGAAGAAAGAGCCTATTTCCTTATGCACATTTCCTTATTTCGAGGTCCAAATCTATGTGTGTATTCGGTTTCCCTACTAGCGGATCTCTTTCGGCCGACGCCCCTATTTGACGCGGCCCTCAACCAGTTTGAGGGTTGCCACGGCAACGAGTGAAACTTCCTTTCTTTAAATGAATACATATATAGGCCTACTATTAGTATCAACAACATATATCTGTAACCATTGTTTTATTTACTTAATTACTTTTCTAAAAGTACCGGTACTATTAATTAATTCAATCACAAAAATACATGAGTAGTGATAATAGAGGTCTACATAGGCCTATTTGTTATGTTATATTAATTATTGTATAAAACCTTTAAACTGCACTGATTTGTTGAAAGAGCACCACGTGATTAAAAATATTTTTATTTTAGCATGTTGGTACTTTTGTGACGTCACTTTGCGAAACAGTATTCTATTTCGCAAAGTGATGTCACTTTTATGACGTCAGTTTGCGATATATTATAGTATTTCGGGAAGTGACGTCACTGATAAGTTGGATGAGCAATACTTCGGTGTTCTGCGACAAAATAATTTCAACTGCTGCAGCGTAGGCCGGCGCACCTCCAAAGCTTATGGAAAAATATTTTAATTGCTTGGTTTAGAATTTTATAGCAAATATACGTTGCCGAATTGTTTTTTTTTATTTGATTTCAAAAAGTGTATTTCAAAATCAACATCAATAAATTGTAAATATACAATTTATGATTAAAACTACCTGCCTCGGTGCTTTCAAATAGGACTACTCACTTCAGGCGGGCTGTGATCATAAGTAACTATTATAGAGGCACTTCTGTCCATAGTTTTAACCAAAAACACACACAAAAATGACAACGTATATTTGTATATTATATGGAATGCACCAACTTTTAATTGCAGAAAATGATTATAATTACACGGTAGTTTTTTTTTTTCATTTGTTTCACGTTGTAGTTGTCTCAAATGCAATTGATTTACATTGTTTCATATAGCTGTCTTATTTTCAGTGTTCAATTCATCAATAACATTTATTTTGATAGTCATGAAACAAGATGCAGTACTGACTTCACTTTAAAAAAATATCAATAATCACAAATAAAAAGAAATAGTTGGAGGAAAAAACATTTTTATAATGGGTCAGAAATTAAAAACTCGTCTCACAGGACCCAGTAAAATAAACTAAACAGTAAATAGGTACAAAATAATGATAACTAAACTAAAAGTCCTTTGTGAGATTACAATTAGTATTTCTTCTTAAAGAATTGGTATTCTCTAAAATTAATAAAATTAAGAATATCCAAGTGAATTGTGCTGTGTAGGATTTTAAGGGACAAAAAAAGATCAGGCATTCCTCTACTATATGACAATGGATCGAGTTGATAAATTATCTAATATTTATTACAGACTCCTTCCTGGAAAACTCATGTAGAGGGCGCCCTACAACATCGAAAGTAACAATCATCAACAACTAACCAGTCATTCTCTGACTTAAGATAAACCACTGAGAATTTCCTTTCTTCTATGAATAAAATAATGATTCTTTTTTCTTTTATTTAAATGATCATTTTTAAATAATACACAAATAATATAATATAATAATTAATATAATATACTATACAAAGGTATATTATGCATACGATAAATCTGTATATTGTAATGTCATACTATATCATATGGAGCATGGTTATTATAAAGTGTTGATACCATATTCAAATTAATCGTTTTCATTTGGTCGGTATAGTGAAGGCATACATTCAATTAGGGATTCATATTTGCAATCTGCCTCTGCACAAAAAAGGTGAATTTCATTTTACGTAAAAATGTGGCAGCCTTACAGTTAAGGATTTTTGTATGTAATGTCACTACCTTTTTAACAGTTCTTTAGTAATTCCAAATACCTTAATGCATGAATGTTTGTAAATATAGTTTCAACTATCACCCGTATATTATTTAATCGACTGTTTTTTTTACATTTTTAATTTTATATTAAGTTTATGTCATCTTTTCAGTGGTCCTGATGAGATTTTGTAAATTCATTTTCGGCTGCTATTTCATTTGAAATAAAAGAAATGAAAGAAATGCCAACTGAATCACAGACTAATATCTTGGTATCTTGGTTTCTTTGCTGTTTTTTCCCCGATCGCCACGTCTTCATTGGTTAGTAGGCTATTAGTGGTAAAAATTTCATTGCATTCGCTTCATCGTAATTAGGTGTTAATAGTTCTGAAGCGGTCTTCGAAAGATAATCTTAGTTTATTAATGACTGATCAGCCTAATGATTTTAATTAATTGGAATCTTAGAAATGAAGAATTTGTTGAACACCAAGGATGGGCAACATAATCAACGTTCATACTCAGGTGCAAATTTTAAACTAAATTGCCGTCAGTATCAAATTGGAAAACTAATTCAAAATTATCATTAACAAGTTACAATGGTGTAGGCGTATGGCGCACCGTGGCAACTGGCTCAGCGGTCATTGTTCTTCAGGCCTTCACTTTAGCGGTTGGAAACTCGCCAGATGCACCCCCTTTAAATCCACCCCTACATCACATCGAGCTAGTTCCAATGGTGTAGGCGTATGGCGCACCGTGGCAACTGGCTCAGCGGTAATTGTTCTTCATGCCTTCAATTTAGCGGTTGGAAACTCGCCAGATTCACCCCATCCACCCCTACATCACATCGAGCTAAAAACATTCTCACATGAATATTTTGGATACTCTAACAGCAACGGTATCATTTGCCATTAACCATAGATTCCATGGAAGCGACTATTATTTCGGAATCCAACCAATCAAATCGTGTTGCATTCTAAGGCAGTTGCTATGTCGAAATTGCGCACGCGCAATCTTTTATAGAAGTTTTAAATTTATCAATAAATAAAAGTAGATTTAATACAAATATAAAGAAATTGGCAAGATAAAACATGTATGAAATATGTAAATAATTTGTATTACAAAAGAATGTTAAAAATACAATAATTATAAAACAGTTATGATTATTTAACTTACATGTTTGTGACGGAGGCTGATAAATCAAAATAGTAGGCGCCGCCTACATGAGACTGCCATTTTGTAGTGACCTCACGTTAGGCACCATCGTCCATTATTCAGACCCACGCAAATATGACGCCCATCAAAATCGGTGCACCAGCCTACAGCGAGTATTGATCGTTGTATGCCTAGTTTTACATTGTTGTGAGCGCGAAAAAAAAATCTCTCATATTAATTTATGTCAAAAAAATCCAAAGCATTTTAAGTGATGACGGAAAAACGATCGTTTGAAATAGTAAAATGAGTAAAAGAAAAAAATGGGTATTCCCCAAAAGTGATGTGCGTGGGGGTGATGAACTAATGTTTTTTGTTTGTGGGCCGGTGTCACGCCAATTTTAGTTCCATTGCAAAAGTTAGTTCCGCATCTAATTTGGCGTCTAAGGCGCCAAAATTAGTTCCTTTGTAAAAATAGGTTCCAATGTTTTCTCATGAGTAAATTGACACCAATAAACCGATATTTGTACTGTATTTATAATGAAACGAAATACTTCAGTTAGATTGTATATTAAAATGAAATACACAAAAACGCAAACTAACGATGTTTATTGTCGTTTTGCCATTTACACCAGGCTTGGCATCTATCACTTCTTAATGGGTGAATTACCTACTTTTGTTTCCGCGGGTACCTAAACGCAATTTGCGTCAACCCAACTGAAATCGCGTCATATAAATTTTAGTTGACGCAATTTTTGTTTTCCAAAACAAGTAGGCCTAACTTATCGGATTAGAAAACCAACAAAGATTTCGTGTAAATATTATCACAAACTGTTGATTGTAAACAAATGTCACTAAATTCCTCACTTTTTGTCATTAGAAATAAGCAAATTTAATCCTCATAACCCAGGAAAGCCGATTTAAAATCCACATATCACGTCACTGCAAACGCGTGTGGTACTCTTGTAAATTATAACTTGCTTGCGGACGCAATGGCTTACAGTACAGCCTCAAATTCCAGTCACTTTGTGGTTTACATAACATTTTCATCATGCTACCACGATTCCGCTTGTTTTTCACGTCAAACGTGTTTAGTTTATAAAAGAAAAATCTGACTTTGACCAGTAACTATTAGCATTATTGTTGTTTAACGTTAATAGCAATTGTAATGTGTTCGATCGGTATGCAAACAGAGAATAAACAAGAAAGAGAGAGTATGTAACACAGGTAACACTTTATTTAACTGCCAAGTATCGTGTCATACTAAAAACATGTCATATGCCTCAAGGCCCGTTATATACATGAATGTTCCGAGCTTACAGAGGGCGCACTACATTAAATTACTTAACGTTACATCTCCCCTTTTTTCCAAAGCTAGTTAACTCATAATCATTAAGGCGGGATGGCAACCTAATGGGTCTTCCTCTACGTGTCAGGGGTCTCCAACCCGGGGGTACATTTTGTGGTCTGACTATAGGGTTAGGGATTGGGGAAGTACACTCTGGTTGGTAAGTCTGATGCGGTTGGTGTAGTTCTGCTTGTTGTTTAGTGTCCTCCCAAAGCGAGTCAGCATCATCTTGGGTTTCATTGAATTCTTCTTTAGTTTGTCTGAGATCACGTCTATTTCTACGGTACTTGTGTCCGTCCTCTGTTAGCACCAAATATGAGCGTATCCCTGCACCTCCCAATACTCTTGCAAGTTTCCAGAATTTGTTATTACCGACTGGTTTTATTCGAACGATTTCGCCTGGCTGTAGATGAGGTAGTTCTTGATTTCTTGCTTTCTGGTCATAGTA
>JAOTQE010015176.1:0-10873 GCA_025631205.1 Nesometra sesokonis | reverse complement strand
GTCACTACCAATGTGGGCGCTGGTGCCCCTATTTTAAATTAAAAAATAGAAATTTTAAACCCGGACCCCCCCTTTAACTACAGGAAATATAGAAGCTCAATGTATTGAAAATACAGTAACAGGTAGGCCTACGCACTTTCAAAACTAAATTTTCTAACTTCGTCTAAGTTTAAAAAAACGCTCTGCTTGGGCAACATACATAATCTTTTCTTATCTAGGCATAGCAATTCAATTTAAAAAAGACTGTTGAAATTTACAATTAATCAATGATGAAATACTACAGTAATATATTTAATTCAAGAAAAAAAAGTGAATGACTGTGTTGCTAGATTAGAATATCTTATAAATCATTACCACTTAATTGACTGACACATTTAAATCAATAAAAAACAAAACTGTGTGATTGATGAGTCCAATTTGTACAGCTATATTAGCACCTTTTCACACTTAGGTTAATCCATATAGTTAATCGTAAAAACCAGATGAAGATGGAGGCTTGTAAATACTGCCTTATCCATATATCGCATGGTTGAAATTTATTTGAAACATTACAATATACAGCATGGAAATAAAAAGAAGGCTAAAATATAAAAAGACTTTTTTTTATACTCCACCTATGAACTTAATTTAAAAACCAAATTGAAGCTTCTAATATCTTCTATCAGAATATGACAATAACTCAATTTTGCTTACTTGTACAAAACGACTCCTTTTGTGATGACACCTCACATAGATTAGATGATGCCGTTTATTAGTACATATCAAATATCAGTTTAAAAATAATCCAAATTAATTAATTGGTTCAAATTTAAGAAAACTGAAAAATATCTAATACAGATGACCATCAATTAACCTTAAAACAGCAATTAAAATAATTAAACTGTACAAGAAATTGCACATCATCTGCTTGGTGAGCTTTTAATACAATTCAATCTCTAAGCTTATGTATTAGAAGCATTCTAGTTTATAGGTAACATGTCTTTTTACAGCCAAAATATTACCTAAAGTGCCCATATGAATAATTCCAAACGAGGTTAACTGGTACATAATTTTAACAGCCATTTTAGAATAAATTTACTAGATGTAACAGGAGATGTACTTTTCAATATATTTTTTACTGATTACCAGGTATAATTTCATTTTTAAGAGAGATTTAGACGCTTAGTTAAGCCTCAACGTCATTTCGAACATAGATGCGAGTGTTCCAGAAACCAGTGTAGCAATTTAGTATACAGTAGTACACAAGTTTTTCCTAATTTTATAACTTCCTGTATCATGTCTACTAATTTTGAACTGTATGAATATTAAGTCACTAAGCCCCTTGAGGGCAACTATTCACGGTGATTTATCATAACACTCTAATACTTCTCTTTTGGTATGTTATCATCTACAAATGTGCAGCATTATTAAATATAAGAATATGAATAAATGTAAGGAAGGTATATACATACATTTACAGTGCTTGTATTATAGCTCTTATATATGAAAACTCAAAAAATAACCAAGAAAAAACAGAAAAAATGATGGTACATTAGTATCAATTGTCTAGTATTTTATGCCGTTCTCAACATACTGTAGATTTTTATGAAGAGTCTTAAATTTTATTAAAGGTTTTATAAGTATAAGTTCAGATCTATATTTAAATTTGTAATAATTTATCTGCAATGTATGTGTGAATATTGTTACAACAAAAGACTAGTAAAAATTTTTGTTAAGAGCTCAGAGACTGCAGTAGGGGAGAAATATGTGGGCTACGTTAACGCTAGCAATTCGGCGAGTCGCCAACGGCTACCAGAATTCTTATTTGGCGAAAATAAAAATGAACTCTTTCGCCAAATTGGCGAAAACGAAAATCCCCAAAAATGGGTTAGATCTGGTCAATCTTTAATCCGGGTTGCTGCCAGGAATGGCTATCGAACATAAACAACCATGGTGATTCATCGCCAGACAACACTTAAATCATGATATGGATGATAGGCCTTCTCTGCGTGTGATACCTAACATTGCTGCATGCCTCGCTGACAGGGTTTTTCAACTACTGTGCATTTATCTATATAGCGGTAACTCAAGCAGAAATTAGATCAAGCCTGCATAGAGCATGCATGAGCGGCCAGTCATGTGGTATAATCACGTGACGTCAAATTCTTTAAAATTATATGACTTTATTTAAACATAAACATTTGTTCATACTCTAAATTGTTCGATAATATTTTATTGCAAATAATGACTTTCTATAAACATTTTTTTAAAATTCTAATGTTAGGCTGGGCTTTCCAACTATTGCGCCGTAGGTATATCAGTAACTCAAGCGGAAATTCAACTGTTTACTGAGATAGCAGCATGCATCAGCGGCCTGTCACATATAATTAAACACAAATTATTTAATATTATACGTTTTTAATTTAACATAAACATCTTTTCACACAATTATGTTCGATAATAATTTTATTGCAAATAATTTTCTACAAACTTCCGATTATAAGCAGCATACATTTAGAAAGTGTCATGAGGACGCTAATTATTTTATTTTTTGTTGCCGGATTTTGTAAATATGCCGGACAGATTGAATAATAACTGTACAATCATATTTTTCTACGCATTTTAATTCTCAAAGTTAGTTCTGTTTCATACCAGACGAACAATTCTAAATACTATTTCGCTACTTTGTAAACATATTTTGAATAAGACTAGCAAAAGTTCATGATCTGTCCTCTCTCTCCTACAATAGACCCTAGGCATGTAAATAACGAAATAATGTTGATATTTTGACGCGTTTTGAGGGAGACTTAACCAGTTAATCAATGAATATAAAGTATAAGTGTAACACGCAACAACTTATGTAATATTTATCCTCCGACGAATTTGACAATTTTTATCAGTTTTTATCATTTTTAAAAATTGACAGACTTTAATTGGCAAAAAAAAAATCAGTCATCTTTCGCCACTCTGGCGAAGAAAAATTTGACCTTAGCGTTAGCGTAGGTGGGGTTGGGTATGGCAGGGAAGGGTGAGTCTGGGAAGGTGGCAACCTTCCTCTGATTGAATGGCGTCGTGTGCGTTCTATGTTCAATTGATTTTGATACCGACGACGTGCACGTAAGATGTGGCAAATGCATTACTTACGGTAACACTTTTGAATTCGACAATCAATAAAACGTATCGAAAAGCAAAATCTTCATAAATCTAAAGAAACTGATATTTTAAACTAGTTTGTACAAAATGAATGTAGGGAGTTTTCTGTTAGATGGTAGTAAACCTTACTTAATGCTATTTTGTTGTGCCCTGGAGGCAAAATAACCCGACAACCATCCTAGATACAGAGTGACAATGCAACACACATAGTTCTGCCATACACAGTGTCACTGTCATGACGTTAGTATGTTACAGTCATGCAACATTGTTAAAAATGGAAATTTTTTGGAATTCCTTATACTAACTAGCCTGTTCCACACGCCTTATGGTTGGGTTAGTCACTTTTATTGCTTGATTGCTTTTTAGGTGCTGTTGACGTCCTATACTCACTTATTTTAATTTAGCCATAAGGCCTGTTAAAGTAATTCATGCATGACTATTCGCACCAGTATTTTGGCCTACCCTAGGTTTAGGCAACGTGATGGAGGATTGCAACTGCACGAGAAATAAGGACTGAGTTTTTTTAGAACAAAATTGCAATTGTGAGAATACTTTGCAGGTATAATTTGTTGTTTGGTAGTGGTGGTGGGCTTAGCTCGTTCATTTGAAAGGGAAGCATTTTGATTGGTCGATTCTACTAGTAAACATTTATTTCGATCCATCCACTTGCCAAATATGTTTGAGCGAGATTACATCATCCTAGTAACCTGGAGAAGTATTTTACAAGTCGCTTGTACAGATTAATAGCATAGACTGATTGTGATCGTTGATGGCGCTGCATAGTAAAAAATCACAGAAAAATCAACCAGATACAAGCGACTTGTGGCACGTCTAACCTTATCCTAACTCATTATTAATATTTTATCAACTTTATCAGACCTTAAATTATATGTATATTACTTTCAAGTGTGTTTTTTTCATGTTGTACATGTTTCACAACAAACTAAAGTGTAAAGGAAATCCTCTTCCGAGGAGCTCATACAAATGGGGCTTATTACCGGTTTCTGTAGCATGAAGAAGATAAAACTGAACACTCCCCGAATGTGATGATAGTCCATCACAGGTTATTTCCAAGCAACTTGCAAAAAACCACTGTACAGCACACCATGGAGGAAAGAAACAGAAGGAGCTGCAACGCTGAGTTCCCTTATCTATAAGCCAATTAACCTGTTGCGTGCACTATACTTACAACACTACAAACCCCGCTGGGCTATCTCCAATGTAATCTCTTTGTAACCAGACTTGGTTGCCGCGGCCCTCAGCGTCGGGCACTGTGATTATCGAGTCGGAGAAAAATACTAAAAACAAGCCAATGTGACCTAAGGTATAAAAGGCATGCGCAGAAACCATCAGTTTCTTCAATACCTGCGCCGATGTGTTAATTGACAAGCCATATTATGACTTACGATTATATTTTGTAAAAGATCAAAATCGGCCTACAAGAAGTGTCTTTTTTGACGAATGTAAGTTTTGGGCATTTTTAGAGTATTTCTAAAGTATGCCATTTTAATTTATGTAACATTTAATGTTCCGTAAATTTCCTAAAATTAAAAATTACATGTATGTATAGTCGATACATTGAAGTTTATGGAAACCCTTGCCGCTAATGTCTGCTGTAGTGTGCAGTCTGAATATTTTGAATCAAACATGGGTGTTGTTTTTTCGGATGTTCGAAATTTTCGGAGCTTCAGTATGGCAGATCGCATAGCCGTCTAGCCTAGTGATATGCTAGGCTAGGCCCTATTTCCTACGCTTTTGATAATATAGCGCTTAGCCTGCACTTCTTAATAAATATTTGTTTTAAAAAAACTTGCCTAAGGGCCTAGGCCTACTCACCCTGTCTGAATCCGAAAACTTAGAGGCAGCTTAGGCTAGTCAGTTTTGATCTAGGCCTAGCTTATTATTCTAGTAATGTCTGTCTACCCCACCTGGCCTAGGCTAGGAATATCTGAAAGAGTTGATGTTTGGATGGGCCTTTTCTCTACCACTGAGACTAGCCTGGACCTAGGGCCATGCCATGCTACAGTACCGGTACTAGGACCAGGTAAACTATTTTTTCAAAACTCCATGATGATATAATTTGATTAGATCAGCCTAGGCTGCTGATACTTTGTCACTGGAACATCCCCATTTAAAAGTTGGCTATACGTCTACTTCATATCAATTTAATTTTGCAATTTTTATTAATCATCCATCTACCAAATATTTAAACTACGCCATTTATTGGGGTTAAGAAATATTTTACCGAAGAAAAAATGTTGGCAATTGCTAGCAATATATGTGTAACATCTTGTAAGATGAATAAAAAAAAATGTATTTGCTACCGGTACATGTTTTTTCGGTGAGACTGTGAAGAAAGCTAAACACAAATCAATAAAAATACGATAAAGTAAAACATGTGAAATATGGTAAGTGATGTTTTGTGTAGAGCCTACAGTATATCTTAAGAAATTTACAGTAACATTTTTATATTGTATTTTTCAGGTATCATCTCAGCCAACTTGTGTTCAACCTCTGCTGCATTATGTAGATTTGCATTTTGAACACCGTACACTATACCTGCATTGCAACACATGAAGATAAAATAATACACTTTTTGCTAAAACAAATTTGGTTGCATCTCTGCACATACATCTCTGGAGTAGAATCGGTGTTTCCTGAAATGTTTTCTTCAAAATTATAATACTATATATACTAGCCTATAACCACATTAATCAGAATTATATTATTACGAATATATTATATTAAATATATTATTAATTACCAAAATATTAATTAATATTAAATATGTTATTAAATAAATACCAATATAAATATAGCTGCATTTGCTGTGTGTTTCTGTTGAAATTGTTTTATCACAGTATTCTCTTAGATGATGAAGGTGCTGGTGGTGGTGGTGATGATGATGAGGCGAGGATGACGATGATTAAGGTAGCGACAATGACAATATTTGGCTGAATTACAGGACGATTCTTAGCCATGAGTTGATATAAATTAAAATATAATCGTTTAGTTTTAAAAAAACGGTCATAAAATTGTATATGATTTACTGACAGGTCAGGGTCTGGGCTAAAAATAGCTGTGATTTCATTCCAAGCCGTCTGGTGTTCCAAGGCTATAGCTATGACGTTATTTTTCACATTAAAAACATGCCTGATTATTCGAATTACTCAGCGTCAAAAATGAGTACTACAGGCCTAGCCATTTTCTTTGTCACACATTCCTTCAGTCAATACCTTTGATTATACAGTATATTTACAATCATCTGTGTCAAACTGGTGTTTGTTCACGATGTTTTCAGAGAGAGTACCATCGCCAGCAAGGAGCGCCTATCCTGGCTACGCTCGCGGAATTGTGTAGCTCAGTTTGGACATGGAGAAAAGAAATGGTTTGGAGGGTGAATAAACCTTCAAGTGTCTGCACTAAATCTCCTGCATGAAATTTCAATATTTATTCAGGTAGAATTACTTAATTTTTATTTCTACTTTGACTCGGAAACTTTTCTTTCGAAGTTACAATTGTCGATGGTAGTGGCGATCAAGTTTTAAAGTCATAATTTTACCAATGTGATTCGGCATGCATGGCTGCACATAACCCAATAATACATTGGCGCATGCGTTGCTAATTAAAACGATTATATAATGATTGTTTATTTTGGAAACATCAGAATTTAAAGATAGCGGCCACCAAGTATGACTTTTGATCTTGGCTCGTTACAACTCCTTGTGTTTCTTTTCTCTATGAGCACACTGAAACAATGCTAGTACACAGGGATGTAATTACGCAGGGCAGAGGTGGGCGGGGCCACCCACCCTCACCATTTTCCACCCGCCCTAAAGCTTAATTTATGTCTCTCCACCCACCCTAATTTCAACCATTCACCCACCCTAAGCTTCTGAAAAATGTAAAAACACTGTTTTTAATTGTTTTACCACCCACCCTTAAATTGTTGCCACCCACCTTTGGATTTTTCTAGTTACATCCCTGAGTACAGTGCATTGTCCATGGGTACAAGCACCGGCAAGCGCTAAAATCTCAAACTCCCAACCCTTGTTTGAAATTTTGAAAATCAATCGCTGTGACAACTGCTTCCAACCAAAACTGTTGATGATGATTTTAGGTTGCTATTTCACAAACAGTACTATTGCTATCGTAAATAAAGTCACACAATATATCAAGGTTCAGAACATGGCAGTCAATGAGAAGCATGACATTGTTTTGTGACTATAGTTATCATCAATCTAATTCAACACAGCTTTCAATATTGTTTTATAGCTGTTTTAGGGTATGTTCAGATTCACGGTGTTAAGTGGAGTGTAACGTAAGCAAGGCATAAGCTAACCTGCAACGCAATGACCAAGGTATGTCCAGATACAAGGCATAGCCTAAGTTATAAGCATTTTTAAAATTGTCGCCAGTGACTTTTCCTATGACGAGTCATCCGTGATTGATTGGCTAATACAGACCGATTGCAAATTGTGATTGGTCAATGCAAAACACAAGGTCAAAATTATTCAAGTGTATCGCCGACTAGTTCAGACACAAATAATTGTACGCCGCATATGCTATGCTCCACTTCATTATTGAGTCTGAACATACCCTTTGTGAAAATAAATTTTTTCCATGGAAATGGAAGAGAGATGGAAGGTAATTCTATTCATCATTCCCTTATCATAGGTCCACAACTGGACTTTCCCTGGTGTACTTGTACCAGGCTGTTGGGCTTGAGTCTCAATATCCAAGATCCAAGATTATTAAAATAATAACTACTAAACCTTTCCTGATCAGTTTTCTTATACCTCAATTAAATAGACCTGCATATTTCTTTTACTCTCAATTTAAATTGTTCATGATAAAAAAAATAAATATACCCACTTCACTTTTAAGCTAAATTGTACCTAAAAATAGGCTACCTATGAAATAAACATTACAAAATTTAAAATTAAAATTGGTTCTTAGTAAAAAAAAGTAGTAAAAAATGTAGGTTATTACAAAGGCGACAGCATTTCATTTGGTTGAAAATTTAAATTTACTAAAATACCAAAATAATACAGTTGTCCTGCTTTAAACCTCAATGCTGAATAGTGCAATAAAGTGTTCTTTCTTCACTTGACTGCCTGTTTACTCCATTCAATTATCCACTTCAAAAATGACACATAAAAGGTCAATATCCTTTACACTGTACTGCCTAACATTTCATAAAAGTACAGACCATAAATATTCTATTATTACGTACGCCTTTGCCATTTCATTATAACAAAATGAATTGAAGCTTTTGATGGAGTATAAAATAAATAAAAAGGTTTATACACAATTGAACGAATTTAAACAATGTATGGATATTTAATCCTTCTTAAGCTCCATTTTCTATATGTATTTTCAATAAAATCACAAGGTTACTGAGACGAATGGCAGCATCATTAAAAATGATTTTATTGGGAACAATGGATGGTATCTGTCGGCAGCTTTCATTCAGTGGACTATTGTAGATGTAAGTGATTACAATTTATAAATAGTTCAATGGGAGAAGCCAAACCAAAGTGCTTTACCGACTACCAATATCTACCATAGTATAAATTTTTATACCTCAATGGTACAGTTATGAGCTGAATGCTTTGACAAGCCTTGTGAGCTACTTGAAATCTTTTTCTCCACTTTAGCTAATAGATATAATTTTCCTATTCTGGGCTGTAGCATTTGTATGGGTGTATGTCCTGTTTCTATTTTATTTATTAGTTAAATACTATATTTCTTTTTTTTTATTTTTTGATGCAATATTTTTCATTTTCCGAGATATCTGACCTACTGTTTACCACATGCATTGTGTTTTTTAACACTTTTTTTTTGTTAATGAATTGAATAAAAGGCATTTAATATGCATAATTGATATAATTAGTTTTCATTTTTAATCAATATTTTTTTTACAATTATAAAACTAAATAAGAACATCAACAATTAAAATGTAACAGCTTTAAAATCAAATCTATAATAAATGTAATATTTTAATGCAAATCGACACAAATGAAATGTTTAGTAACATAAAACAGTAGTTATCGATGACATTACAACCTGTAGGTCAAAGCAGCATGTAGCGAACATTCATTATGAGAATTACTCGCAATAATCCGATTGCTTTCTACCCTCAATAAGGTTTTGTTTTAAATTGCATGCTAAATAATACTTCAATTACATGCATCAATATCGTATCTGTATATTTCATCTAGCAAGTACACAGTATAATATTACTGTAATGTTTAAAGATTCCGCAAAATACTAGTATTAAAGATCAGTCTGGTGCTTATACCATTTGCTTCAAAAATCCCATTTGATAAAGGGATTATTCTGAATTTAATAATGTATTAAGATTTATTAATATAATACTGATTTGCCATATTTATAGTACCATATGTGATTTAATTGTCTAAAAATGGATGTGAATACTGCGCCCTCTCTGCAAGCCTTGGAAAAAGCATACAAGGTTTTAAAATGAAATGCTATCAGTAGCTGTACATAGTACCGTAGATCAAGGATCCAATGTCTTGCAGAGGTAACCACACTACATTGGCAACTCATACAGAGATTGACAGGCTTGGAAAGATCTTGTCAATAAATTTCTTTATGTTAATTATAAAGTTTAAACCTAGCCAACATTCTAAGCCAATATTCTTTTGGTGAATTTGGCAGAGTTTAGGTATAATAGGTCTTCAATTTTACTATATTGTGGTATTTTACATTTATACTTTTGGTCTTTAATTGCCTATAAAAATTTACATTTGGCAAAAAACTTCACTGGCAAATGTTTCACAGTTCTGATTGGCAAAAACATACCGCTTCCTATATAGTTTGTAGCTCTTAGGAGAGGTCCCAACCTTCCCGAGTTGTCTGCGAGTCTCTCGAAATTTTAACAGTCTCCCGATTTTTTGAAGCAATCTCCCGATTTTCTATTAAATTTTAAACATGTTCTAGCACCATAATTTTACTTAGAATAACATTTAATCAATAAATACAGTACTTTTAAAATAAAAAATGTGCAAATCGTTCTAATTTATTGTAATTGGTGCTAGTTAACACCTTTCTGGCCTGTTTTTTTTTGCCCTTCCATCATAAAATGCAGTAGAAGGCAGTTTTTAAAGATAGAGAGCGCACTTTGAAGAATCTCCCGAATTTGAGAGCTCAGAGATTGGAACGTCTCAGGCACAAAATTTTGGAAAATATGTTGCCTGAGAGGTAAACATCATAGACTTACTATATTGGAATTCAATGCATGCATATTTTTTTTTTATATATTTTAAAGAAATTTTTTTCTGATGGGAAAGAAGAAAATTAATTTTGTATGTATATTTAAACTAGTTTCATTCAATTTTATAGATATAAACAACAGTTTATGTATCTCATTGTATCATGAACATACATAGTTGGGACCTTCATAAAATATTTGTCTCTTGATTATAATATTATGGGACCTTCATAAAATATTTGTCTCTTGATTATAATATTATTATTATTATTGGTGCGGGATAAACAGCCTCTCCCAATTTTTAAGTATACAATAAAAATTGAGGTTTAAATATATTTACCTTGTAATAAACTTAATTTTACTGATATTTTACAAGGGACTACCACTGAGAACACAAATGTGGAGTTTCTTGGGTCAACTTTTTAAGATTAAAGATATATTGTCACCTGAAAATGACCAAAAAATCATCAACATTAATTTTGAAATTAACTTGATCATATCAAA
>JAOTQE010015165.1:0-10873 GCA_025631205.1 Nesometra sesokonis | reverse complement strand
TCAAACAAAAAATGTTAAACGCTATCATTAAAAACGAGTCACATTTAACGACGACAAGAATTCTGGCTACCAGGGTAAATGAAAGAGTTCCATAAAAGCCAAAGTCGTGAATTTCACCGCTAGGCGGTGTCCCAGGAACATTGCGTCAAGCTCTCTCCTCTCAAAAGAATTATAATCCCATAGTATAACCTACAGGAATGTTGTGGATTTGAAAATCAATTAAATTCATTTAGATTTTTCTAAAGCCAGGTTTGACGCTATAGTGTGATTAATTAACTGAAATTATAAACTGCTGCTGTTATAAAATTAAAGACACTTAAATTTGTCTTAAACTTACTTTGTTTCTTGGCTCCTCCTAAGAGAGATCCTTTATCAAATGTATCCTGCCAGGTAAACTTTACAACAGCCTGAAAATACACTTTGACTTATTAAAGGCTATTATAATAAAAAACAATTATATTACATAAAACGACTAAAGTAATAGGACTACAGACGAGATTTTTATGGTTTAACAATTTATTCTTCATCTTTTTTTTTAAACTGTATTTTACAGAGCGCCTTACTTACTTAGTCCTCTTCTGAGCCGTACAGAGCTCCGCGACAGCTGGACTAAAGCCCGGAGGAGGGTTGGGCATGTACTAGCAACCCCACCTTAAAACCCCAATGCTACAGAAACAAGTACAGAACGCCTAGTCTGTACTTATCTCTGGTCCACTGTTTTTGTTTTTTCTCTGTTTGACCAGAACTTTTCTACCCCTTACAGTTGACCAATTTAGATCAAATTTAGTAGATGTCAACGGCGATTGCCTCTCTTGGTTTAAAAAGGCAAATAGGTAAATGTCAAAGAGCACCCCCTTGAACTTGGGACATTTCTTGGGATCAGAGAGTCCAATTTTTTTTAAATTAGTCACATACCGACATTACCTTGTGGAAATTGCTAATCATGCTAGGGTCAGGCGCAGACACGGGAGTGTCGCCCTAGTTACCTGGGTAGCACCCTTAATTTCACAATTTTGTTTTCATAATCCCAAAACAGTACAGCATGTTATTAGGCTTAAATTCAACAGAATCTGTTGAATCGCATTGCTATATCAACGCCTGATCATCAGATTTTGACAAGCAAAAATATAAATGAGAAGTGATTTGCCAGTGTTCTACGTTTCTTTTCCTTTTGTCATCCACATCCACCTAAATAAATAATATTGTATACAAACTAAAAGTAAACAACATAACAAAAACAATTTCACATACCATGTCCTCTGATATTGGTAATTTTGGCTCCATCAAAACTAGCTGATCATAATATCTGTAAGAAAAAAAATATACTTTTGACACTACAGTGTCTAAAATTTGTCCACCTTGCCCCATACTACAGTACAGTATGTGTATGTATTCATTGTTTCCAAAAAATTACAATGCAAGTTGTATATGATAAAATAACCATGATTACATTAAGTTTATCATAAAATATATATTTGTTATTTGTTCTTACTACATGTAGATCCCCAATTGGTAGACAGATACAAAGAAAGAATTTCCTAATTTAAAATATTTCATAAAATAAAAATGTGCCATAGCCAATTGTCACTTCAGTTAATTTTGTGTACCAATAAAATAGTTACAATACAAATGTACAATATATACTGAAGTTACTTAAATGCCAACTAGATTATCCACCCTCTGTGCTATTACGCCTGCCACATTTATACTGTAGATCCTCCTCGTAGTCCAGTGGCACTCGTGAATGCAAATGCAACATTACTAAGGAATCAATTAAAACATCACTGCATATCTCAAATTATAACTTGTGGATTCTCAACTAAGTCTATTGCATAAATGAACTAGAAGAACTCAGAGAGGGCGTATTAATGTTCAAATTAAATAATGTATAATATATTTTTACAAAACTGTATAACGGTTAGGTCCACTGAGTGTGTGTGGCCTCGAGCAACTGAAATTCTCTTTTGTTGGAATATTTATATAAGTTAAAAGTGTAGTTATCCTTTTATGAAAGAATGTAATCGGCACTAGCTTTGTGGTAAGCGTACATTGCAGTTCAAAGTTTTAACTGTTTACATACAATTACGGTACACACTGTCCATTTTTTTGTTTTTGCAGATGTTTTAAAGTGGAAGGCAGGAGAGTTTCCATCAAGGTAGAGGAGACTGGTTTTTTTGTACAATAAAGTAACCAAAAACACATTGTAGTATTATCCCTTCAGGCAATTTGGCTAAAAGTAGATGTGAAGCCGGGAACTTTAGATTTGAAGGTAAGCATGTTTACCACAAAGCTACGTAGTACTGTACAGCAGCAATTGGTTGTTTTACAATAAGGATAACCATTCTAAGAACAGTGTGTAGAAACTAACAATGGCTAAGAGGTGACCACCATCTGGCCAATTAACTTTTCTCAACAATTTTGCTATTAGAGGTAAGCGAAATAAGTTGAAGTATGGTGATTAAAGAAGGTGCCTGATTGGAAGACTGAAAACGTCATGGTTTTTACAGTCTTCCATTGTCTGGAAACTACACCCTGATTTATGAATCTGCTTTGATTACTAGTATTTCAGTACTGCAGCACCAAATTCATAAGTGCATTTATTTTAACTTTATTTGGGATGTTATCAAGCCCACTTGATTTTGATACTGACACCTTCTTCAATTCTTCAAATATTTCCCAGGGTTGTTGAAATAAGGGCAGTAGTATAGGACTTGCTAAATATGCAGTAATTTGTCAAGCATGATTGAATCTTGGGTTGGTGAAAAACTAGCCATGTGTTAATTTATTTTTAAACATTTTTTACAACATTATATTAACTAAAATTTATGAAAAAAAACTGGTAAATGTTGTGTTTTTTTAAATTAAAAGGAACATATTTTTGATAAAATTCATGGCATAATGATTATAACAGTGTAAATGTTTTTTTAAACTAATTAGGCTTGGGTCAAATATCTGTTGTTTATTAAAAAAATATATATATCATCATTGCCATTAAAAGTATATTAAGTTGTTTTGCAATTTTCATCCATGAGTTATTACTTTATTATACTTTTATTATATTAACATTAATTAAAAAAACAAACACTTTTATAAACTTTCTAGCATTCACAAATAATTGGAAGGTTTTTTCTCCTTTTTTCTCTGTCATTCATTGGATAGGCTATATTTAACTAAAATTTATAAAAACTGGTAAATATATATTTTTTTTATTGAAGGAACATACCTTTTTCCCTTTTTGCTCTTTCATTCATCATATAGGCATACTAAAATTTATGAAAACTTTTTTTTAATTGAAGGAACACACTTTCATGACACTGTATAACGCCATTAAACAAACACATTAGAAGACTTCCATCTAATAGAGAAGTACGCCCCAGAATAAAAATCAAAACCAAACTGTTAACCAGTAGATACAGATAGTAATTTATTTCATCGTCAATTTAAAGGATTTTGCAAGTACCCAGGAATAATTTTCAATGTTTGTGACTTTTGTGCTTAAGGGGGAAGGGCGGGGAGGGGGGGGGCAGGATGATTTCCATTTTGGGCTCATGGACTATTAAGGAAGACTGGTGATGGTGCCACATTTTTCAATTAATGTTAATTGTGTGAATATTGTGGTATTTATCTTAAGTGTTGTTAATGTGTTATAAAGGTGCATGATCATGTAGAAATTGAAGAGACTCGCCACATTTGTTTATATAATGGTCCATTTTAGCAGATCCTCATGCAGTGACTATAAGCCTTTCGTTAGTACTCATTGCTTTCTCAAAAGACATCCCTTAACTTTTTTGGGGGTCAAATTTTTATTGTATTTTTATAACTGTAGACAATATAGTATACTGTAAAAGTACTGATACAGGTCAAATACGTACATTAAGACAGCTTTGCTCCATGGAATCACAGGATTTCATGGATTCGTTGTTTATTATCACGAGCTCATAAACTTTGCACTCCAAATGAATAAAAATTGGAACTAAGTACCATCAAAAAGTACATGTCTTGGAATGGTTATCCCTGAAAAGTAGCAAATAATATACTTAAGAAATTAACTGAAACTAAATGTAGTGATAGCCTAATAATGGTAACTTGAATAAAATTTGGATCTAGGAAAACCAGGCGAATTCATGCTACAAAGATGTCTGAATAAGTTACGTAGACACCTAAGTAAAATTTATAAAATTATGACATTATAAGAAGGTTTCTTACTTCATAGGTACTAAAGATCAGACCTCTAAGGAACATAGGAGTTTTGTTGTATACCATTTTCAATGCCCTGGTTGTTAATAGTGGTTACTATGTCGGTAAGACAGATAGTGTTTAATACTATGCTGAAAAAGCATTCTTCCCGATCTGATAGTGTAGTATGTGACCATAGTGATTTTAGGATTACAAAATATACTTAGTGATGAAAGTAGTAAGGCAGAAAATAAATTAGGGTTAATTATTTCTAATACCAATATTATTATTAACAATTCTGATAACTGGTCCCTTCAATTTTTGAAAGAGGCGTTTGCTAAGACGAATAAAGCCTCAAAGAAACTTTCTCTATTCATATAGGTTGATCTAAGTTTATGAATCTAGACATATCACTGTTTTCACATCTTTTAGGTTAGTTATTATTGGTTATTACCTAATAATAATTCTGAATTTACACATTTTAGGTTAGTTATGATTGGTTAATACTTAATAATAATTCTAATTTATTTTATTGATAATTCTGATTGGTTAACACTTTTGGCATTGGTGCTTAAAAGCTGGAATTTTATGGACACACTTTCATTTCTGATGATGGCATAACTTATGTCGAAATATTGAATACTGTCACGATGGCATATATCTCATTGCTTGGAGTATGCATATTTTATTACTTGGAAGCTTACTGTTCTATTAACTGTAGTTTAAACAATACGGAGTGCTTTATCTATCATAAGATATCCCTACAATTTTATTCTTTTATTGTTTGTTTTTCTTGTTACACGAAATCATTATCTTCATCATCTCTGTTTTCTTATTTCTTTCTGTCAATTTTTGTTAAGAGTAGAAAAATTGACATGACCTATTAACATGAAAATTTCAGGTATCATAGCGTCATCGTGGGCGTTTTTGACAAAAAACAGTAAAATTATATTAAAAATAGGCATGTTTTTAATCACTTATAGCTCCTCCAAATGTCCCATTACCCTCAAATTTTAGTGCACATTATGGGAGCCTATGATCTGTAGATAGAATATCATGAGTCATCGAGGTTGTCAATAACTTGTGACATCATCCATTCGTCATCTACATTTAAAAAAACGTGACATAATACATAATATTTACTATAGTTATGTGAGGTTATCTCGGTAATTGGCAGTCGATTTTCTTCGAAATTTCAATATTTTGTAGATGATGCAATTTTCTACAAGAAATGTACACTTATTTTGAAATTTAATGACATCATCATAGTGTAAACTTTGATTATTTGGCCAGATATGAACATTGCGCTTATCCGTGTTTAAATTTTATTCAAACCTTATACAGTACCTTCTGACTGTGCCACTTTTACTTATTTTGCAATCTGCAAATTACGTTACGTAACATGTGGATCAGCTAACTCATCAAAAGTGACAAGTTCATGTATAGTTCAATTTAATTGGGTATTATTAAAATGAATGGATCTGTACGTTTGTAATTGCAATTTTTGTGGCATGATTTCCTAAGACATGGCTTATGTAATGAAATTTAGAACACTTATTCATTGGTTTCAAACAAACATTTAGTCAATTTTCAGGTATTTCATATAATTTATTGTTCAAAATACATATGAAAAACCAAATTTAGTTTGATAGTGTACATCTGTAACATAATGACATAATTTCTGTAATGGAAGATAAACTGATCTCTGGCTTTGAAAACATGTAAAAACAACATATCAAGAGGTGCTTTATGTAAGCGGTCAGCAAAACGCAAACGCCGATGATACGTCCACCACTGAAACACTGCATTTAGGGCTATAGAACTACTAGCTATACTTTCTGAAACTTGACAGTGGTACAGGTGGAATAGAAGATGTTTTGGTAATAACAGATGCTTTCACCAAGTTCGCCATGGCTGCGCCATGTAAGGATCAATCGCCAAAGAAAGTGGCGATAGCTTTAAGAGATGGTTGGTTTTCCTACTATGGTGTACCAGATCGTATTCATTCTGACCAGGGTAAGAACTTTGAAAGCCAGGTAATCAAAGAACTATGCAAATTGTACAATATCACTAAATTCAGAACTTCAGCTTATCATCCAGCAGGGAATGGACAGACAGAACGATTCAATAGAACATTATGCAGATTGTTGAGAGCAGTTAAACCAGCAGAGAGAAGAAAATGGCCGGAAATTATAGGGCATGTTGTATTCATGTATAACACCACTCTACATTCCATTACTGGTGTGTCGCCATACTTTTTGATGATGAGAAGGCAACCACAGATACCTATTGATAATTTCTTGAACACAACGAACACAGACTGGGACAAAGAATACGTAAAGCAGCAATCTGAAATAATGAAAAGTGCAGCAGAGATAGTGAGTCTACGATTAAGGGTAGCAGCTGAAAAAGTAGAGAAAAGACATCCATCAACCAACTGTGAAGAATTTTTGTGTCTTTTTAAATAATATATCATAGGCCGATTTGGGTGATCGGTAATGTAAATGATCGATAACTTTGACCGTTGTACCAGATTGGTGCTGATATTGTAAATACATAACGATCGTAGGGGCCTAAGATATGTGTAGTAGCTGGGTTAGATAATGATGAATTGAATACTGTTTTAGTAAATGACATACCTCTGTATAAGTTGTATTATTATTACCATGCTAATTCTTAATTATGGTGTCAAATTAATAAGCTTGCGTGAGTCATATCCACTGTGTAATTAAGTTTGTTCCCGTTCCCCACCAACTTCCACTTGGTTGAATCCCTCACATGTGAGGTATATGATGCAAGGCATTGTTGGTAATATTAGTTTAATATTGAGGGCGCTTTTTATGTAAACATTAGATTAAAGATGGCAGCATCTATGAAAGGTAAACAAAGATGGCGACGCCCATATTATAATGAATTAACAATGTTTTACTACTTATTTATGTGATTGTTTTAATGTTTTGATTAAGAACTTGTATTAGTAGTTGGTAATATATTATTTTATCAGATGTTTGATGAAGCTGAGTAGCAATATTAAGAATTTGTGGAGGAAGCCGTCTACCACTGATTGAGTTATTCGATTGAGTTATTTATGCAAGCTTTGCAGGTACATAGTGATTGTTACATCTGATAACTTAATACTTAATGTCAATTACTGCTTTTAATTTAATTTTATAGGATTAAATGATTGTTTTAATAAGAGCTTAAATAATTTCATTTGAATGCCATAGATGATTTATTATTAAATACAGTAATTGTTTTTTAACATGGTATCTTGATGATGGATACAGTGATATGGATTAAATATTGCACACATTTCTGCTACTTGATAGACTATGATTTAAAAAGACGTTACGGCTATTTTATGTGAAGATGATAATTCATTTTTTATGTTTTCTTACTACATAATTGTTATATTATGTGATGTTTGAGTTATAGACCCGACTTAAATACTTTTGATTAAGATAATTAACTTAGTTTAAGATGGACGACATGGATGTTGAGTTAATTGAGTTAATTAATGATACATATAATTTGATGTTCAGAGACTGAATAGAGGGTTTTCTTTATTTCTCTGTCATTTCAGGGGTTTTTTGTTGTTGTTCCTTTTATTTTCTGTTCGTTTATGTTGCATTGGTTATTATCTGGATAAAGTGCAGTTGCATATTTATTGATACACAAATATCGTCTAATTTAGAACGATGTATGCAATTATTTATTTTAAAAGTACTGTATATATTGATTAAATATTATTCTAGGCCAAACTATGGTAGTAGAACATGTATAAATTTCAACAAAAATCGGGAGACTGCTTTAAAAAGTCGAAACTTAAAATTTCGGGAGACTATCAGACAATTTGCGAGGGTTGGAACCTCTGTAAATATTGGGCACCTGAATGCTTGAAATTCATAGCTGAAATCCTATCTTTTAGCACTTTACATTGGCACATTCCACTACGCTCAAAAGGTTTTTTTTTGTGAGGTGGCCAAATTCCACTTTACCTATGCATCAATTTACCCGAAACTTCACCAAATTATACTTGATAACATAATAAATGGACATGTTGGATGTACTCAACTTTTATAAAAAGTAAGAATGTTTTGTGAATGTATTCTTAAATGTTTAGAAGAAATTACACTAAACTTCAGAAAATAAAAATGACAGTACTGTCCTTCCTAGGCCTAGTGACATTTTGAGGCCAAGACCTAAGAAATTGGCCAATTATAAATATTTAAAATAAATATTTTTGTAGCGACATGCTTGGTTCATGCTTCGGCACTAATGTGCTTTCGTACGCCAACCTACGCTAGGCCTAACCTCTCATTTAGGTTGGCGTACGAAAGCACATTAGCGCCCATGCCTCTTGCAAGTCACACTTTTATGGACACAACAGAAGTGGGCGTGGCGAAATTTATTACAGGCGCCTACTAGGGCCTAGGTAGGAGGAGGCCCCACTTTTATTTTGGAAAAGCGGTATAGGGCCTAGGCCCTAGGCCTATGCTACTAGGCCTAGCCCCTGCTAGAGGAGGGATAATTTAGGAAATCTGTAGTGTAGGCAGTGCTGTAGGCGGTAAGAAAGTGAGAAAGCGGTAACCTACCGCCTAAATCTGTAGGAGTTAGCAGGTATGTAGGCCTAAGTTAGTCCCTAGCTTACCGTCTAGGCTAGGCCCTGTGCCTAGGCCCAACTGTGAAGTTGGTGGAGAAACACCACGGCTACCTACCGTTGAAGGATGTCGACAGAATTTTCATGTTTATCAAGTTTTCGGCACACGGCATTATTCCTTTGAGTGTTTAAATCGTTCAGGGCCTGAATAGAATCCTCGTCTGGATTGTCATCTTTATTGTAAGTACGCTGAATAAATTTTTTAAGTGGTGGAACAAGGTTAACTTCCTGGCTATTTTTTAAAGAGACTGAAATAAACGCAGCCATTTTCCTAACATCACCAAACAAAAATCAACATCATCCTCAATAACACAATGACGTCATCAACCGGTATACACAGATCGATTAGATTAGTTGCATGATGCAGAACTCGTGTTCATGAGTAATAGTACAGAATCATTTTTGGGCGCTAATGCAGAAGTGCACCACACATAGATAGATTAATAATTTTGCGTTATTTTCTTATTCTAATCAATCAATCATTCAATCAAATTTTATGGCTTTAATGGACTAATAAAAAATAGATTAAGAGGGGCTGTATACTACTCCAAAGAGCTGCAAGTAGGACCTGTTAATTGCAAGCCTGCCCGTTCCGTTTTTCATTTTTTTTGCCTTGTAAAAATGAAAATCAAGATAAGGCCCCCCCCCCCCCAACCCTTGAAGGATGACAACGACAAACCATTTTATTTCCTTTGAGAAGTTACAGAAATTGCAATAATAAACAATTTTAATAATTTAAGACATTTGTTTAAACAAAGAAAAGGGTTTGGTCGTGGTTGAGCTTCTCTAAAGTCACCGTATGTTCCAACAATTGTTTACCATGGCCCATCTGGGGCGGATCCACACATTTTTGAGAGGGAGTCCAGAAAAAAAAGGGCACCTCAAATCGTTAAAAACGCCATGTGGTAGCTTTTGCGATCCGGTCCGTTAGGGGGTTTCGGGGCCCCGGATCAAGTGGAGTTCGAAAGAGGTAAATTTGGACAAATACACCACTTTTTGGCCAATGCAAAAAAAATAAATATATAAATAAATATAAATAAATATATAAAAATATAAATAAATATAAATAAATAAATTAAAATAAATAAATAAATAAAATTAACAAAAAAAATAAATAAATAAAATTAACAAAAATAAAAAAAATAATAATAAGTAGATAAAGAAACATTTTTTTCTATTAAGGTCGTCATCTTGAGAATTTGGTACAGCGTGTGCTTTCAACACGTACATCGTGTTGAGCGATAAAACCTCGAAACGTTAAATTCACTAAAGTACCATTCGGTAAACTAAAGTAGTAATACCGTTCTTCAAGCTGGGTGGTTTGATGGCCTTGGCTTCACTGGGAAATTCAGGCTGAGCATGTATTTTGCCATGTTTGCGTCACGGCCTTCACGCAGAAAAGGCATTCAGCGTTCACAACAAAGGGCTTTCAAAATTGGAAAGATGCGACTGTTTCAGAAAAGAAGCATCAAAACCGCCTTTGTCTTTTGAAAGTGATTAAATGTATTCGATACTTAGCTCATCAGGGATTGTCTTTACGAGGAGATAAGGGAAGCAGACAACAATCTTGTGCAACTTTTGAAACTTTTCGGTGAAAATGATCCGATTTTCTAGCTGGTTGAAGAAAAAACCCAACAAGTTCATGGTTCAAAGTTTGGACTTGCGAGCGAAGCGAAAAATTTTGCCTATAGCAAAGGGGCTGACGAGAACCCCGGTCGAAGGCCGGTCAAGTCCGAAGGTTTCGGACTTGAGAAGTACTGTTTTTTGATTAGACGAGGCTTAAATTCAGATTTTATGAAGGCATAGTTAATACCACATTTGTATTTCAACATACGAGAGATTGGACACCTGTGAAATTCAATAACACGTTCTCAAAAGTGTATTAGCTAATTATTTCACCTTGGCTACCATCATTAGCAATATGTATTTCAATGATGATTTGTGGTTTAATTAATTCATTAATTAATTCAAGAATGTATTGTCTTAGACAATTGAAAAAGTTTAATGTTAAAAATAATATTATGATTTCTTTCTACA
>JAOTQE010015154.1:0-10873 GCA_025631205.1 Nesometra sesokonis | reverse complement strand
TGCGAAGCGCCTTTGATTTTTACTACGGTTTAACGAATTGGCGCTATATAAATGATTGATTATTATTATTATTATTAATATACTTTACATTTCATTCATCTTAAATCATCTCTTTTAATATAGCATTTTAATCTGATTTTTAAGTACTTTATGTATGTGGCCTATGTGAACTTGTATTATTTGCCAAAAGAAAACAAATTTCTGATATCACTGATTGGACAAAATAAAGTTACAAAGATTTGTCATCATTTGTTCTGTTTCAGAATGTAAGATTTACAACAGTAAAAGCAAGTTAGGTATTGGGTTTAAAAAAGTAATTAAGTTTCTTCTGACTCTGGATACGGTGTTCAATTTCAGCAATTCAATATTCAGTCTCAAAAAGAAGTTCTTTTTACAATGGAAGCTACTTCCTTGTTTTAATTATTCACCATTAAACATGACCTTTAGAAGAAAACTATTTAGTGTATCAGGTTTTATTCTTTTAATTAATACTGAAATAGAGATAAGACAATTGTTACCTGTACTACCAATAGAACTTAAATCATACAAGTATTTGTAAGGTTTTTACATATTTTTTAATGTTATTATATTTTATTGATTGTTCAAAGAGGACATGCTAAAGGCCTGTCTGTTTTGCCTACCTTTTTGATTTTCAATCACCTTTACCATAAAAAATAATGTGTTAATCTCCAATATTTAAATAAGTATGCAATATTATTAAGTCATTTTTTAAAATTAGTATATTTATGATAAGATATTGATTTTGATTCTAATATAAATCTAACTGAAACAGAAACAGTATCAAAAATCAATCTAATATAATTTAAAATTGTAAACATGATATATAAAGAAATATTGTACCCAGTGAAAAAATGAAATTCAAAGGAATGAGATACGTAGATTTTTTTCTATACCTCTATAACACTAATGAATGACAATAAAATAAAGTGTAGTCATATGGTTACAAAGGCAAAATGGCAATGGAATAATGTCTGTGGAGAAAATGGTGTTTATTCGATCTTTAGATCACGCAACAATCTCACCATGACTGCCTGAGTGTCCCTACCAGAACCCGCTATTTCTGTTCTAACGAAAAATTTGATTTAGCATAAAGTCAGCATGGAGTTGAAACTGAAGTTAACCATTGAATTACAAAGGGACAGAAATACACTCGGACTCTGGTCCCACCAGGTGTGTGTAATCGAACCAACAGAGCAACAACTTTTAAGGAGAGGTGATTTTAAAGGGGCAGCAAAGGTTATCTTAAAGGGACACTATAATAAGCTTTGGTCAAGAATAATTAACAGATTTAAGGTTTAAAGGTGTCACTATAAGTTCACCAACAGCCAATTAAAATGGGTGTTTGAAGATGTTTATATTTTTAAAAGCATGAAAGACTCATGAACACAATGTGTGCATGGATAATTTGTTTAATTTCTTGGAATTTCTTTTTAAGCATCTTTAACTGATCGTTATGTTACGATATATGGCCTGGTTATTATTGTACTTAACTTCTGTTTTCAAAAGAAATTTCGAGTGTAACTTGTAAAAACTTCCAAAATTAGCATAGAATGTCACCCTATGGTGTACCTTTATAAAAATGTATCCTAGTCTTATGAGTTTATTAAATGAATTAAATAACAGTGAAGCAATGTGGAAATATCTATATATAAATATATTTTTTTATCTTAAATTAAAATATATAAATAAAGGTAGTTCACTGGATCTTACAAAAGGAACCAAACGCTATGGTCACACTAGAGCCTCGCACCTGGCTTGGGTCAGTACGATTGAAAATTTTCAGTACAGTTGAGAATTCGTGGCGTTCACATTACATGTATTATTTACTGAGAAGAAAAACCTGTTCTCGATCCTCAATATATCGACAAATAGAGAAATCAGAATTTTATTCGCGCGCTTTAGATTACTAGCTTATGATTGGCTACGATTCTGAATGTAAAATGTCAACCACGTCAAATCGGACAATTCTAGGTTCGACCTTGTTGTCGCGCCGAGGTTGGGCTGCCTGGATTGAGAGCAATTTCAACACCCTTGCTAGTCAATTCAGGTTGGTTTACACTACGTAACTCTCAACCGTATTGACTTAACCCAAAATGACTTTTAAAATTAGTTATTATTAGATTTAAAAGAAAGCAAATTAAATACAAACAATACATAGAACCTTAACAATATTCCTTATTGTAAATTTTCAGAGTTACAAAATCTGGGAGCTTTTATAATAAAGAGTATACTTCCCTTATCTGGGAGGTAGAGGTCGTAGGGCCCACCACGGTCCAGGGGCAGTGCCCCGATTGTCTGATCTCTCACTTCCCAATCCATCATCATATTCATAAGTTTTTTGTTCGTCATTATTCTGAATCCAGTACAAATTGCGTGGATTTTTCGGCACTATTACAATGCCCTCTATAAATTACGGCATCATGAATACTGCACTTTATTAGTTCCACAATTGTAGATTGGTGTACACAACGTTTTAACATCAGATTTAAGGGCAGGCGTAAGTATTATGTACTTTTTTTTATTAATAAATCATAATCTGGAAGACTTTGATCATTTTCAGGAGACTGGAGGAAGCATAAAATTCTGGGAGACTCAAGAGGGTTGGAACGTCTGTTAGCGTACTGTACAGTATCACACGTACAAAAAGTGATATTCCAATCCAAACTAATAAATTAAAGTATGAAACAAAATGTGAGGTGTCGTGACAAAATGAGTCGTGTTGTACGCCTGGTCGTTTTGAGATATTCACAAAAATAGACAGAAAGTCATAATTTCACAAAAATGAGATTCCTGTTGTATTGTTAAGTTTAGTAATTAAATTTTATGATTACAAACTTCCTGTTAATGTTTATTTACAATAAACATGTTATTGAACTACATTTTGTAAAGGCTGTTTTTCAAAATGAATGGAAAAACATACAGGAAGTCCACAGTTGGTTATCTTTAAAGTCATTTTTTTCCAAAGTGTGTTTTCATACACCTATATTTTAAAATGATTGTTCTCTGGTTATGCTGAAGGTATGAACCTCATTTAAAAACCAATTTAAAGCTTATAATCTCTTCTATCCAAATACGACTATAACTCAATTTTGTTTTTTTGTACAACACGACTCATTTTGTGGTGACACCTCACAAATTATATGGTGCTATTACAAAGTAGCCTATATTTTATTAATAACATTATAAAAAAATAGTGACGAAAAACTCCTTGCATAATAAAAATGAATATTTTATAGCATATGGCAAATGACCTGACTGGAAAATTAAGCATAAAATTGCAATCCATTCTTACTGAAAATTAAAACTTGTTTCCAATTATTAATGGCAGTAACCTCTGACTCTTATCCTTGGCAACCAGGTCAGATTTATTCCGCTTTGATTAGTTCCAGCTAGTTGCAAGGCTGGCCAGGGAAAATGCATCAGCAGTAATTAACACCCTAAAATACCACTAAAACAACTTAGCTTGGAGGGACTCAAATAACAACCGAAGGATACCAAAACATTTATACAAGTACGAATACGAGTTCTACACATGGTATCCCAACAACTACATCAAATGCTATCCGATCAAAGCACCTGCTCATTTGAGTCGGTAGATAACACGTGCGGCAACTACTCTTTGACAAATGAACTAAAATAACAATATATTTCCCATCAATAACAAACACGCTATTTGAGGCTATAAAAACTTCCTGGGAACCATACCAACGGACAACTTCAATATTATTTAATTGTGTAATTTCGGTATATGGAGAATACAACTACTAATAATAGATCCGAAGTGTTTGCAACATTATTTATAGTTACAAAATAAGTCCCAAAAATAAGCATGATTTCACTCATTTCATTCTCAGTATAACAGAAACTAAACAAAATAAAATGAAAGGATAAATGAGAAATTTATAATGCCTATTCCAGTATTAACGTACATGCCATCATGTTGGGATTCAATATTTCGACATTAATTATGTCATCATCAGGAATGAGTGTGTCCATATTACAATCTTATATACCATAAGATATACTAACACTTCTGATTATGATATTAAATGCATTATTCTTTCTTATCTTTGGCGCTTTCGTTTAATTTAATTTTATTATTAGCTTATTAAACACATGTTTACTCGATAAATTAGATGGGCCAACTTCTCAATTGAGCTAAAATAATTTTTATATAATAGAAAAAGGAGATGATGACTACATGCATCTTTGTTAATTATCTTATTAACAAAAAAATAAATTTATAACAAACATTCACATATAAATCATTATTTTTCACACTGAAAATTAAATTATAGTAACATATTATAGAAATAAAAACACAGATTCGTTAAGACAACCTTCAAGATACAGTAGAACCTCGATTTTACATACTGCACGAGACTAGAAGGGGTATGTAAAAGCGAGGGTTTGTAAAATCGAGTTGTGTTCTTTTATTAAGGTTTACTCATAGTTATTGTCCCATTTACATAATAATTCTAATTTAAATAATATTTTTAATCCATTAAACCTATTATTGATTAATTTTAACAGTTTTTACAGTAGATACAGTTAAACTTTTATGCTAAATTCATTATATTGTACCGTTTTTAATGAATCTAGGGGTATGTCAAATTGAGGGTTCATAAAATCAAGGTATGGAAAATGGAGGTTCTACTGTAGTATAATTTAAGATGACTTATTTGTTGTGTAAATATAGACTCGGTCGTTCCATATCATACAACCTTCTTAATTGTTGTTGTGAATTTAGCTAAACAGTTTAAAACACTGTTCGACTGGCATTTTACATTGAGAAGACTAGTTAATATGGAACATACCCTGCTGAAAACACTGCACTCACACTGTTGCCTATGTTAGCCAAAAACCTAATCAGTTCGATGTCACGCTGAGATTTGTATGGCCGCCAAATGCTGAAAATCATTAACTTGGAATCACCGTAAGATCTTTGGCAGGTCCGCTCATCAAAACAAATTTTAATGGAAGAGGTTAAAACGAGAGAAATATGTACACAAACCGAATTGTTTTATATCATGCTGGGAAATTGCTGGCCCTACCTAAGTCCAACTGGTTTAAATCTAATGTTGCATACACCCTGTCTGCCCCTGTGGTTCATGTAACGTGACCAGCTCACAAATACTTCATCTGATGAGGCATGACAGGCCTAAATGTATCTATTTGAATAGGCAGTTTGGAGTTGCACTCAACGACAAAGATACAATGCGGGTGAAAAATTTAATTAAAAGGAGAACTGTGAATACAAGTAAAGTAATGTTAGCTTGGCGGCAACACGGTACTTTGACGATGACAGAACCGGCTGGGTGCTACTGGAGACGAAGTAAATGGGCCTGAATGAGGAGACTAACTCATTTATTAAACAAATTAAACATGACATATCATTTAGATTAAGTTCACTAATCAAATACAACTCTATTATTTTCACAGGTGAGATGCACTATTTATCTTCAGTAATTTTAAGTAGATTCATAAATTTAAAACTAAGCAAATTGAAAATAACAAATTTTGTATATTGGTAAAACCGAAGATGTTTATAATTTGTATGTAATATAAGTATATATAACCAAACTTATAAAATTATTATTAAAACTTAAACTCAGTACTGCTTATATATTAATTCAGAATTCAATCCAGTACCACTGAAAAAATACAATTTAAAGACAGTACCACTGAAAGTATAAATAAAAATTACTACGATACAATAAAAAGTACTACTAATTAAAATAATATTAACATTCCTAAACCTAGTACAATTAAACTTACCTAAGTCAAAATTTCCTAAGTTGAATCATTGCTAAGTCAAGTTTTAATTTCTGTTAGACTGATATTTTCCCATTAACAATCTCTAAGTCAAATTTTCTAAGTCGAATTGGATTTGACGTAGGCACCAAAAATGGAAATACAAAGACTGAAAGCAAAAAGATGCTTGTGCCATTTTAAATCCAAAGCACTTTCCACATTGAATGACTTTTACTAATGAAGTTTGTAAGATATTTATTACTCCGTAAACTTATAGCCTCAAATGTAATGTTTATTTATGTTTGGTGAAAGGTGTTCAAATTAACGAGAATTGATATGAGATGCATAATGAGGTTGTAATGTCAAGATATAATCCTGAATAACTAGAATAAGCATGTGTATAATATACAAATATATACTGAGATGAAAAGCTCTGGATTAAATGGGTCCCAAAGTGACTGCAAAGTATGCTGAGGGGGAATCCCTGAAGCAATAGCAGTTTTGCAGTCACAGAGGGACCCATAGTTTTAATCCAGAGCATTTCATCTTAGTATATATTTGTTTTATATACTGGATTCATACATTCTTGTTCATATAGATTTCCTTGTTTATTTCTAAAGCCTGTTTTCCGGTCGATCGATCTTCCAAAATCGCCGATTTGAAACGGCGTTTGAAATCGTTATAAAAAATCATGCTGGACCGCTATATTTCCGCTATTTACTATGCTGTGCGCAATGAAATTTGTGTATCTTCGCGACGAATTAAAATCTCAATAAAACAAATTTACAGAACTTTTCAACTGCGATTTTTATTAGTTAGATAATTGCATATCTTATTTTCTGAAATAACTTACAACTCTCAAAAATTTAATAAATAAACAAAATGTGTGATTTATTTCTAGGCCCAAAACATGTAAATTATTGCCGTGGGCAATGTTGCCTCACGAGCACCCAACGATCCAAATCGTCAAAGTTGAACTCGGTTTGCAGTCGCAATGGTACCAGCACCGAGTCACATGAGATAGCGCCATCTGGTGTTGAAATTGAAAATCCGTAAATACGGTAGTCTTTTACTATTTACGAATTCGTAAATACTCCTTTGGTGGTTGGATTATGTTTGACCATGTGACATGCTTTTAACCAATCGGTGAACAAGGATAAATCAATCCAGTATATAATAGTCCTTATACTGTGGTGATCACATTTTTTGCTCTTGATAATCACAGTAAATCATACTGTAGAAAATGAAACAAAACTAAAAGTTTTTTGGGGGCCCACATTATTTTGCTCTATATTGTGTCAAGAGTGAGGAATCTCCTAATACGCGAGATAAATTGATTTATGAGTGAGACGTCAGAAACAGGCTCCAATGCGTGAGACTCACGCATAATGCGTGAGACTCACGCATAATGCGTGAGAGTTGGCAGGTATAGAAATAAACATCAGGAAATATGAACAAATACAAAGGACATTTGTCTATTTTGTCCAATAACTTCAGTCTGATTTTGATAATTGATCCCTCATTTTAAAGCTTGTGAAAATTGAAATATGATTTTAGCAGTAACTCAATTTTCAAATTTCCTACAACTTGGTGGTTTTGCCGTGGCAGGCCTCAAATGATCTAACTGAGCATATTGATCAGGAATGATCCTACCAGATCATCTAAACATAAAATACATGTCATCCTACAGGACAAATATCAACTATGGGTCATGTCATAAAATAAGCAAGGGTGCAATTGTATGACTGTCTTGTTTCTTATTTAAAAACTGTAAAGTTAGTTTGGGCTAACCAAATATTAAAATATAATGGTTATGACACTATACCTGCCCGAATGCGCGAGACAAACCCCGGCATCGGTGCTTGCCCACATTTACTCTGATTTCGATTTGACAAGCAAAAATAAAATTTAAAAAAAAGGTCATCTGCCCATTTTTGGCCAGTTTCATTCAGTTTGTCTAAATTAACACTGTTTGGGAGCCGTTTTTACCATATTTTTGTTCTGTATTGTCGCATACGTGAGAAAAACTGTTTTAATGTCTGTCTATGTGTGAGAATTGTGCATGAGAAAAATTACTGTATTTATGCGCGAGACGCCCAAGATAGGCTCCAATGCGTGAGACTCACGCATAATGCGTGTGAGTTGGCAGGTATATGACAGAAACAAAATATTTCAAAATGAAGACTCTTCTAGGCCTACATACTTCCAGATTGTGATATGAGGTGAGAGTGGTCTCCTGAGGCGTTCATTTCTTTTCCAGTATGCTTTCATCTCTTCCCTTGCTGTTGTTGCCATTCTAAATCTTTAAAAGCATTTCATAAAAATAAAAGATTTCTGTTAAAATGAATAGCATACTATATAACAATTTTTATTTAAAGATATATTGTCACCTGAAAAATGACAAAAAAAATTGATTTTTAAAATAACTTGCTTATCTTGAAGAAATATATAAATTATGATCATTCCAACTAAAATTAGAAAATTAAAAAAATATTTACCCCTATACTTTGCAATATTATAATGCTTAAAATTAGCAAAAATCCATATAAAGGCTGGAAGCCTCTAAAATGTTGGTCATTTTTAGTGTAGAAATCTTATTAAACAATTTTAAATACAGTAATTTTTATTCTCAAGTTCATAACTTTGATGTTACTTTAAAATGAGCAAGTTAATTTCAAAATTAATGGTTATGACTTTTTGGTCATTTTGAGTGACAATACATCTTAAAAAAAAACTACAGTCCAACTGAAAGTAATTTACTGTATAGGTTGAAGTTTGTTTAAGCCCTGTGTTTATATGGAAGATGATAATGCTGGTGTGTTTTCAGCAGTACTAAAAACAACTTTTAAAAAATCATTAAAAAAATAATCTCAAAATTACTTATACATGAATATAAACGATTTCAATTCAAGCAAAAATAGAAAAAAAACTTATTGGCACTATCATGCCCTGCCTTGCATATTGAGGGTTCCTACATAGCCACATAACAATTAAATATTATAAGTCCTTTGTCTTTGTAGTCTAATCAGAGTGTTCTCCAATTGAACAAAAATTATACTGGTAAATCGTCTAAAAAACATGACTTGTCACACATGGCTTTTGGGTCGGTTTTGGCCCTACCCCAAATATCTACATAACTATAGGCCTGCATTCCTGTATTCTCTGTAATAGTAAAGAGTAAAGGAGGCAAAACATGAAAATCAAAATTATCTTAATTAGTTTTCAATATAAAAAAAATTGGACTGGGAAATTGTAATTTTTACCGGTAAATTTGATGGCTAATACTACACTTAGTTACTAGGGAAACACTGCTAATGAAATATACTTTCAGGTCAATTATGGCAGCAGGGCTTAAACCCCTTTTCTTAAACCTGCACATGATGACAACATGTATTGCCAAATGGTAAATTATACTATAGGCTTAGTGCCTAATTCCCTCAAAGTCTATTTGATTCGGCCGGTAGACTGTACTTACTTTCCAGGCTCTCTTGGATGCCGCATTTGTTTGAAAAACTGCTGCCGGCATGATGCCCTGCAAAATGTAAAATTTAAACCACACAATAACATGGGAATATAACATGACTTTATATAACCAAATATTCTAACAATAATTGAAGTTCATAATTAGCCTACCTTCCTTGACCTAGGCTATTTTAATATTCTTGGGTTGTATCGGATCAGGTTACGTAGGCCTAGCCTATCCTAGGTGTAATTATAATTTATTGATTATATTTTGCTAGGCCATGGGCCTAGCCTAGCTTTAATTCCCGGGAAGAGACACAGGAACTCCCGCACACGGGCTACCGCCTGCCTGGCTAGGCCTAGGCTAGGGCCTCTTTCTGGCTCACAAAACGAGACAGAACCCAGGCCTATCCAAATTCACATAGATATATATAGCCCTACCTAACCAATGAATTAAACATGACTGAAACAAAATAACTATTTCAATAAAATTAGTACCTTAAAAGCAGTGCCATTCTTAGAAAATCCTGAAAATGTTTTATTTTGTGTTGGTTGACCTTTACCACTCGAGCGCCCTCTGTTGTTGAAAACATGATCGATAAACAAAAAAGAGAGAGTGCGCGAAATCTAAAAATTGATGTTTTCTGTTGCATTTTTGAAGTATTAAATTCTGTCACATTTTGTAAGGTGTTCAGGCTGTTATTTACCTGTGCAATTTAGTGGAGTGAATATATAATAAAATTGACGGAATTGACTTATAAAGAAGTTAATTTTACGGTGGTCGTAGGCCCTTCTGAGATTGAGAAAGTTCTTGTTGTGACTGTTCTGATGAGCAGGGTTTAAGTCACTGTGGCGAGTTCTGCATTCTGAATGAAAGGTTGGACCCCTTGGCCTAGGGTTAAATTTTTTATAAGAAAGCCATAATGAATGTAAAACGGAATGAATTGCAGAAGATGATATCTTATTCAGAGAAGTACAACGATGACAAGTTTGAATACAGGTAAAGGAAGGGTGCTGATAAAATTATATCGGTGCTAATCAATCATTAGGCCTAGGGCCTAGACATTCTTCACCCCGCCCCGCCTCTTTTGTCCGTCTTCACCATGACTTCTTGATTATGTATTGTAAGTTGTTTAATGGCTGGGTTCGGGAGTTGCATGGCAAGGAGTTTCAGTACACGTACTGATCCTAGGCCTAGTAATTACAGTACATGAATTATAAACTCGACTAAGCGACTCACCCATCCGCTGGTGAATGGTTATATTGAAAAAAAAAATGGTTATTCAGAGTTCGGTGCGTCCGACGTTTTCCCCTTATATTATGTTCACATCCCCTACAAAAATTAAAATAAGGGCAAAAAACATGCAAAAGAGTGAAGTGAAAGAGTGAAATTGAAAGTGGGGAACACACCACCCCCACTCCCCCCCCCCAAAAAAAAACCTGGTGAATTCTGGATTTTCCTCTGTTATTATTCATCCACTGAGTGAATAATTGTTAAACTAAAAAAAAACTTATACAACTTTAGCCTCATTCTTTACAAAGGTTAAAGAACAAATTCTGAAGGAAAAGTCACTGTGTTACCAATCAATATTTCCTATTAAATGTAAATTAAAACCAGATCAACTGTGTTCTACTT
>JAOTQE010015143.1:0-10873 GCA_025631205.1 Nesometra sesokonis | reverse complement strand
AAGTAACAATTTAATTTCAAAGAAACCGCATGGTCATATACTGTCTGTCTTATTTGTGATCTGAAGATTCTTTTTTTACGTATTCTTTTTAGCATTTTTTAAAATTTTGGGTCTGGAGGGGGTGCGTTCGCATCCTCCGCACCCCCCCCCCCTCACCCTGGCGACGCCCCTGCGTTGTAATAACTATAGACGGATATACACTTTATTACAATCAGGAAAATTAAGACAGGCCTACTCATCAGTGACTGTACTGTTACCTTCTATCTATAGACTTGATTATATCTAGAATTCCGAGTGACACACTCAAACCCTAAATGGTATACCTGCGACGGTCCATGTGTTCTCTAATTTAGCTAGTAGGTTGATTATTTTTAATTAATCATTTTAGGTGTTTTGTAAAAATACTAATTGATAATACTTTTTATTTTATCATTTTTATATGCAAAGAAAATGTACAAGTTTCAAAAAAGGAACCAGAAATGGAACTCTGCTTAGCAACAGACCCTCTCTTTGAGGCCTTCGAAATTTCATTTGACGAACAGATCGTATGGGACCAGAGGAAACCAATTGGAAAGGGTCGTTTTGGGAACGTGTTTCAGTGCCCTGTCTTCAACGTCGTTAAGAAGAATGATTACGCTAATCTTGCAATAAAAATTCCAAAAGGTGAAATTCACAATGAACCGTTTACAGGGTCGTATTCAATTCAATTAAATTAACATTTATTGACCATTACACATGTATAACAAAAAATACAAGAACAAGAAGAAAAAATATATATATATATATACTATGGTCAAGGAGCTACATAGAGGTCAATTAGACCCGTCACTGTAGCCCCTTTAAAATTAAACACATGAACAAAAACAGTTGGGACTTAATTAGTAAATTAGAAAAAAATGTTTAATGTGTTCTCCAGGAATTGGTAAATGAGGGAGTTCTCAATCCTGTTTGGATTTTGGTAATTAAAAAAGTGGTGTTTTTTTTCAGTTTCGCTTTATTTGACATTACAATAATTTTACTATGACGGGGTTGGGGTGGTGCTCATTTCCTCTAAAGTGGGTTTCCCGGGATCCCGACCTTCATATTTGTGGCAGAGCCAAGCCAAAGGAGCCATAAATCACAAAGCTAAATCACAAATAAAACAAATAAAAACAATAACAGAAATTTTAACAAATATCATTTTTTTTTTCAATTTTTATTTTATTTCAAAAATATAAAGTTAAACATTTAATTCTCAGATGATCAAAACTTTTCAAAAATTGCATTTGAAAATGCCATCTTAGTCAATGATAAGCAATTTTCGAATGCAGTTTTCTAAAAAAGTACATTTTAAATGCTCGAAGTTTGATTGTTCATAACTTCGCAAGAGACATCGTATGAAACTGATGGTTTTTTTTTTCATGTTAAAGATAATAAGGCGTAGTTTCAAAGTTTATAACTAAATCTACTTATGCCTTTGGCTTGGCTCAAAGCTAGCTTTGAATGGAGGTTTTCGAACACCCTAAACACCCAATCCCTTTGGATACGCCACTGTTTTAAATTATTGCTATGTTGAGAAACGTACATTTTTAAAGAGAAAATTGATAAAATTATAAATAGTTGATAATTATGAATAGATAAAATTGTAAATAGGCTTGTATAAAATTGTGATGTAAGAACATAAATAGATAAAATTATAAATAGGCCTAGATAAAATTGTGATAGAAGAACAAGTTTTCATAAGCGGGACAGTTCCGATGGTGACGCTTAAAAAGAAGCGACCTGTATACATTTTTTGTAGAGATATACAATATAATATTCTTGTCAGAACTAACGTGTACAACAAGTTTTATGCAGGGAGTACATTCAGCAATGCGGGAAGGGGTACTTAATGGTTGGGTATATTACTACTATAAGCGATGGCAATGTGGTTTCCGAAATAAATTACATGATCTTTTCATCAAATTACAAATTAAACAATTTAAACAACTAAAATATGAACAAGTTATACCTCTAAACGGCACCACAATCCCCTGTATACGCCATTGTAGTGTTAGGTATAATTATATTAGGCCCCTGTTATTTTTTTTTTACTTATAATAGAATACGCCTCTGCGGCCGAAAAAGAAGACTTGAAGAACGAAATAGAAATATTAATACAACTTAAAAATCATTACAATATCCTGGAGATAGTGGCGTGCCATACCAAAAAAGATCCAATTATGTTGATCACAGAGATTTTACCTTATGGCTGTCTACTTCAGTTCTTGAAAACCAGTTCACAGGTAAGTGGTTACATGACGAAAGCTATAGTAATTATCAGAACCAATTTAATATACGGTTTTTATGGAGCCCGGGTATAAAAGTAGTTCACGGACACTTTTCGACCAGAAAATTTTAGCTGTACTCAACTTGTCCGTTGGCAGTCAAATATTATGATTGTTCACTATGCATGAAAAAAAACTGAATTTAACAAATCAGGATTGAATATCATATTGCTTTTATACCTTTATTGCAGAAATATAGTTGTAATTTTTATAAAGTTCTCCACCAGAGCTACCTTTGTTGGCTTGTTGTATGTTGAGTGCGTAAAATCCTTCAGGTGTGGATTTAGATGGGACCTAACAGGTTTAGTCCCCCAAAATTGACATATAACAATATTTTGAGTGTTTTTGAATGAAAATAAAACGTATTTTAAATGAAACACTAAAGCAACTAAAATACGGACTTAAGACTCTTATTTATTCAGTACAGAAAAAAGAGACATGGAACTAACAATGAATAGAATGTCAGTTTAAACTTACTTGATTTACTTAAATGATACATTTTTTATGTGTATATCTTTACTATGTGTAGATGCAAGAAACTGGCGAATTTACAGATCCAATATACAACATTGATACACCAAGTACTCTGTATGATATGAGTAGACAAATTGCAAATGGAATGGTATGTAACAAGAATTAATTAATGTATGTAAATATAGTCTTTCTTAGACTGTAATTTATCGATGTGGAAACTATCTAGCCATGGGATATTTTGCATATCATTATTTTGTAGCACCAAGCGGTCCTACTAGACACCGCCCGGGCGGTCTCGGGCGGTGTTTAGTAGGACCCGCACCAAGTACTATAGGACATGGAATTGAATGGTGGACGATGTAACAAGACTGGCAATGGCGTAAATATAAGTCATTTTAGACTCCACATTATTATGGACGTAGAAAACCATCTGGCCACGTGACTTTTATGTATGTCATTGTCTGTAATTCATCTTAATAATATGTTTTTTGCTTTAATTTAACAAGTTGTAGAGTACAGCCTCCCGATGTACTACACATGAACCACCAGAAGGGACCACTGGAAATATGTCCACTTCGTACTTTCGTGGGTTATCTTTGGTAATCTAAGTACATTAAATCAATACACTTTTATTATTTCTTCCTTAGTGTTATGTAGCTGATATGAAGGTGGTTCATGGAGACCTTGCGGCCCGAAATATTTTGGTTGGACTCAATATGAACGTAAAAATATCCGACTTTGGCTTGGCAAAAGATGTTTACGAAACAGGCTACATGCGTCTGGATGACGGAGAAATACCGGTCAAGTGGTACAGCATTGAGACAATCTTAGAAAACATTGTTTCCACTAAAAGTGACGTGTAAGAAATCAAATGTATACTACTTTTAATGACGGAACAGACGTTTTATACTTAACATGCTGATGAAACCATTGTGCTAGAATTGAAGGAAAGCATAATTCTGTCAAATATATAGCATTGAGGAGACCCTAGAAAACATGTCTCTAATAAATGTGACGTATAAAAGTTAAATATAACCTGATACCACTACACTTTCTATAGCTCTAGGCCTATAGCTTTGAGAGGAGCGCTCTCACTATTATAAGTAAATCAGGTAAGTGCATGTACTTATGTCTGACGTTTCACAGCTTTCTCAACGCAAACTGCCTCTCAAATTTCTAGACACCACATTGCATTTTTTTTAATATTATTTATATTAGTCTCAAGATTTTCCAGTGTTGCTGCTTATTGGAGGCGGATTATCATACAAAAATTTCAATTTTTTAAAGTCAAAAAGTTTGTGCGGCACCTCTTACGAGAATTATCAAATGTATACTGATACATAGAAAGAACAAACGGTCTTTTAAATGAGTGACCGTTATGGGAGGTTTCGGCACATGGAGGTTCAATTATGCAGATTTTTCACTAAACCTTGAAAACATTATTTCTTCTATTAGATGGTCATATGGAGTTCTTTTGTACGAGATTTTCTCTGGTGGTAAATCGCCGTATTCTGGTGTTATTGTACATACTTTGCCTGAAATGCTGAAAAATGGATACAGAATGCCACGACCCAAGGGTTGTACGGTTATTGCGTAAGTTTTACGTTTTTGATCAATTGTGAATATTTTTAATGACGAAAGAGTATACAGTCGAACTTCTCATATTTACTAACTTCTCATTTACAAACCCGATTTCACAAAATTCAGCCAATTACGTCATTAAATAATAGCTAATTATGTAATCATCCGATAATTTATCGATGGTATTTATTTTGTTTTTTGCATTTTCCTTCACCTGGTTCATTCAAAACATTACAGTACAACTACCAAGAAAAATAAGCTTTAAAAAATGTTTCGCAAGCCTTATTTGATCAGTTTTCATGAAACTATCCATTTTCGTTTTCGTATTTCGTTAATTTGCGAAACCTCCCTAGTAACTCCCAGACTGATTTAATTTAGTACGTCATGCATGACTGGTTTTGACCAACAATCGGTCTATACTCTAGTTCATTTTCTTGTTTAATTTTGTTCTATGTTGTACAGATACAACTTGATGTTAAAATGCTGGGAAGAAGTTCCGGCCAACCGACCGTCATTTCATGATCTTTACAAGGCCCTGGACTCGATTCTTCAAAACGTTACGTCACAAGACAATCCTTACGTGGATTTAGAAAGCAAGGATGAATATGCAACAATGGTCAATATTACGAGTTATAAATATTAGTTGTTGTTGTAAAAGATTAGTTACAGAATCAGACCTAGGCTTATGTCGCCTGGAATTGAAAGAAATCCAACTCTGTTGGTCGACGTAAACGCACCGACCAGCCGATCACTACTAACAGTATAATTATGTCAAGTTCTTGCCAGTTGTGAATCTTGGGCACGGCGGTCAGGGTTGGCACGGCGGGTGTACCCTATAACCAAATGACAATAGCGATTGCGGAACTTTTGGTTCATCAGGGAACAGTGAAAATTCTCTTCCATCGTTCTACACTCTTATTCAATCAACCATAAATCGACGTAAGGTCGTTTCCTTTCGCTTTCGCGGAGCGATTACTGCATGTTGACTATAGAGTTGCGTTTTCCAGTTCCCGATCGGTGGTGGTGGTGGTGGTGGTGTGGATGTGGTGATGATGATGATGATGATGATGATGATGGTGATGGTGATGGTGATGGTGATGATGATGATGGTGATGGTGGTGGTGGTGGTGGTAGTGGTGGTGGTAGTGGTGGTGACGATGATGACGTCGACTATGATGACGATGATGGTAATGGTATTAGTGATGATCGTTATGGTGAAGGTATTGGTGATGGTAATGGTGATGATATCGTGATGGTGGTCGTAATAATGGTAACAGTGATAATAATAATTTCAATAACAATTAGTAATAATATATAATGCCTAATAATAATAATAATAATAACTTAAAATGTCGAATATTTTAGGCATGTATGGTGCTATATCAGGGAACAATGAAATTTTCATTTGAACCTGATTATACCATGTATTTAATTTCAGATTACCAAATCGAATAATTCGAATACGTCCAACAAGGAGTTATTGTGTTGTCGGAGTGACGACGGAGGCCAACGTTGCAGCGCAATCGGAGGTGTAGCGTACGCCAATGTTCTGTCAGAGTTAATTGACCGGGGGCTGATTAAAGGCGAGGCTTAGCTTAGCACCCCACAATTGACCTGACAAATAATTTTTAGTTCTAGAATGAAAAGAAAACAGGAAAATACGTCAATAAGGTGACTAAGTATGAAAGGGATCGTGATATTATATGCAGTATTATGTGGATTTCAGTATAGGAGCCGATCGAGGGCGCTGAAAGTCGTGGTCAATGAATCCCGGTTTTGTCGGTAAACGCCCCTCCCACCCTCCCGAAAAAAAAACACACCCACCCCACTTAACTCACATAATGCTGGATTCGCACTTTGCCGATTTTTATTATTTATTATTTGTAACTTAAAATTTTAAAAAGTAAAACATGATGTTACTCGTTCATAAATCGAAAGTGAATGAAGGACACTACTTCACATTACTCACTGATCGGTCGGTCGGTTGGGTTGGTGGGCGGGTGGGTGGTTTGTTGTGTTGGGTTGGTGTGGGTGGGTGCTTTGGATGACTGGTTGACAGACTGCCTGACTGACTGACCGACCGTCTGATTAATTAAATTAAATCAATAAATCAATGATTAATATTAATTAGATTGATATTTTTCCATAAACTCCGGCAAATAAAACCGGTCAAGACAGTTGTGAGAGCGCTACCAAAGCTGGACAGAGTGTAATCTAATAACAGAGTGTAATCTAAGAGTGTATAACTACTTTTACTATTTTCACTGTTTGATTATTGATTGATTATTGATATTGATTTTTATGAAGCACGACTTTTTATTGCAAAATGCTACATTTCAGTGTTTTGACTGCTGCTGCATTAATATTATTAATTCCAGGCAATAAAACGTTATTTACCATAAAATAGATAAACATTTTGATATACTGTAATGATATGTTCATGTATGGTCATGATGTGATGCCATCACCATAAGCATCGACATCAACACAGGAGACACAAACAACTGTTACGCACGCGTACAAAATGTTACGCAACTTTTAGACGCACACATTGGTTAGTCACTGCACCCGCGCGTTTTGCGTCTTTTCACGCTCCTTTTGTACGCGCGCGTAACAATTTGTGCATTGTCGTGGTGTTATGAGGTCTTATTTTTTGTCAAAGATTTACCTATGACGATGAGTGAATAAAAATTACTAAAATAGTCTATATAATAGGCCTATTGTAAATGTTGTAAATGATAAATGTTTTATTTTTTAAATTATTTTAAGAAAACCGTTAAACTTATATTAGCATACAATAAATTAATCGGATATTTATTATTAATTAATTGCATCAATTATTAAAACACATGACTTACACAGACCGTCAGTACACTGAGTTGGTCATGTAATACTGCACAAATTAAATTTGTTGCAGTTATGATGTTTGCAGCAACAAACAAATATCAATAGTCCTATTGTTACTGTCTGTAAAATGGTCAATTATTTATTATTTGCATACTAATAGATAACCTCAAACTCAAGGAAGACAGAAGTATCGAAGACATTGATAAATATCTCATTTTATAATAATTTTATAGTCATGTTGTCAGTTTTAATTCGCCATTCTTAATGCACATCCGTCTTTAAAATTTGAACATTTAATGTTCATAAAACATACTGTACTTCTTGGTAAAAATACATCGTTCCTTTTTTTCATTTAGTCTAACTTCTTGTGATAGTAAAATTTATATATTGACATTCAACTTACTGATTTCAGGTTCATAACACCATATTAGTAGCTTTTGTATACAAAGATGAAACAACCACTGCCGGAACATGTTTGTTTCGGTACATCTAGTACTATTGGTACAGCATCAAAATCCAATAAGTTGTGATTTTGTTGTGATGTATAACTTGTCTGCTATTACTTTTGTCATTTGAAAATAAAATTATCAATAATGTTAACATACGTTTTTCATCATATCTTCGACGTTGCGAGAAATAAAATATCGATATAAAAACTGCATCATTTAAAATACAGTTAAACTTGCCTACAGTAAGTTGAATCCAAAGTAGCATTAAACAAAAAATTGACTTAAAAAAATTGACTTAGGGATCGTTATTTAGTGGAAAATACACCATGGCATGAACAAATTCTACTTAGACATAATTCCACTTAGGTAAAGTTGACTTAGGCAAGTTTAACTGTGTTACAAACTATAGACAAGTATTCAATAATTATATGCAATTTCTTAGAGTTATATTGTCAACGCATTGGAATTTAAAAACATGTTCACGGAAGCCGATAGCTCTGTTTTGATGAACTAGCACCAACCATCACTCTATTTGTAAGCTAATTTTGAAAACAAATCTCAAAAGAGCACATAAACCCTCATCAGAGATAATGCGAATCTAAAAGTACAACATGAACTTGCACTTTATATCGATAGTAAAAGCTTTTTGTTTTCATTCACTTATTCAATAAATATCACAATTTCAGTCATTTTACAAAGGGCAAAGCCATTTGTTAATATAATGTAAAACTGCAATATTGGCACGATTTCAAAATGACGTGGATATTTCGCCTGCATTCTGCACAGGTTCTAGCTTACCTACAAGCCGCGACTTGTTCGAACTGTCACATTGCCCGAAGACAAATTATAGATCCACATACTGTTGAGGAACAATCTGACCAAATGGAATCCGTGAGTCAAAACAGTACTATTTGATTAAATCACAACTTGGTTTGTTCGTTTATTACAACAATGTTTTCTTTTTTTAACGATTCCGAGATGTTCGGCTTACTGTACAAGGTAATATAGAAATACAAGAACAAAACATGATACAGTGTCCGAGATTTCTAATATGCATCATAAAACTTCGATTGAATCCAGTGGGCATTTGTTGCTAGATGTTGTCAACCAGGGTTCAATACATTTGGTATGATACATATGTTTACAAGGCAACACTGTCAACATATCTCCTTTAACATAATCATCCATACAGATAAGGCAACATTGACCTTCTTTCTCCGGGCCAACTTCTAGAGTCTTCAGTGAATTGACTAAATTAGACGTAGCTACTTTGGGCTTTACAGTCTCGTCAAGCCTCAGTAACAGGTCATAATCCTCGGGGCTAAGTTCTCTGAACTGTAGTTGCATCATTAGTTCTAACATCCGGCTGCTATCTCTTCGTATTTTGTCCTCCAGTTCTTTAGCATCGGCAATATTTTTCTGGACAACAGCTAGATCGCGGTTTAGCTGCTCGTCTAAACTCTTCTTTATGATAACTTCAGTGTCTAGTTTAAATAAAACATCCAGATCAGCTGTCGTCAAATCCCTGTATTGCAGATCAATCAGTTCTTTCGTTTGTTTATCAACTGCATTTGAGATATTCCCTTCATGCAGCGCATATTCTGGAAATTCTAATGCTGGCTTTGCATGTGGTGCTGTCTTGAAATGAGTGGTCTTTCTTGGTTCTTTCTGTTTTTTCTCTGTTTTCTGTTTGCTCTTTTTAATCCTCCGTGGTTCTTTCCTCCTCTGCTCTTCCTCATCAAACTTTAACCTTATTGGATGAATATTAGAATGTAATTTTGTTTCTACAGGACAACAAACGCCTTTTAACTTGACTCCCATCTTCTTCAATCTCTTATCTGAATTATTTTTCCGTGATTTAATGTTCTCTTCAATGCATTCTTTCCTTATATTTTGCCTGGTTACAAGCCTTTGTTTAATATGGTAAGATTTGTCGTTTGCTAGGCGTATACACTTGTCACGATTAAAATACTCGTCCCTAATTTGTGTATGAACTTTTTGCAGTTTGTTTTTCTTTGTAGACCTCTTCAAATCAAGTTCATTGCGGCACCTTAACTTAATAGAAGGTTCGTAATCAAAATATTCGAGGTCGGTAAAATCTAAATCAGGACGAGGAATTCGTTCAATGTGACATACCTTCGTGCTGGTAAAAATCCCATCCACTTCAAAACAATACAGGTCATCGGCAGGCTTGAATTTCTTCTTTTTATACTTTTTATCACCTTCCATTTTCTCTGATTTATTTGATGTTTTACGAAATATATGTATTTGCCTGTGGCTGTTTGTAAAATTCAGTGTTGTATTCTGCATAGGTTTATCTTCCTGTGTATATGACTCTATGCATGACTGTTCATCTAATATAGCGATGACTTTTCCAATGTCACCCTGGTTTAATGTAGGCATAGAACTTTCGTCAGCTTGAGATTCAATTTGTAAAGCCACCATAATTATCCGCTATTTCCGCCACTCTCCAGGAAAAGGAGAGCTGCTTGTCGCAATTCGCCGTTAACCCAACAGGTAACTGTTTATTAATCAAATCGTTTTATATAAGATCGTATTGCACAACGAAAAGTAAGCAACATAATAATATTTTGATGACGCAACGCACTATTTCTAAACTATTGATGTCATCAAAAGTGATGTTGATTGGACAGCTGCTGCTCATCACGACCTTTGACCCCAAAATGGAACGGTCAACGAAAAGAATAGCGGTTGCCGATTGTAAAATAAACCGAAATAATTGGTTATTTGAACACCCAATTGTAAGTTAAATCATAAAATTTAATTGTTTCATAAATTATTAACACCAAGTATCGATATATTTTCTAATTCGAATGTTACATTAGCTTGTACAGCCATTTATATTTTGTAGGCCCTGCTCCGGTCGAGGGTCGTGGTTGATGACACTCTCGGCCACGACAGGAGACAGCCTCCTTTCTTGTAAAGTATTCGTCGAAGTGGGCTAGGCCTAGCTTGATGTGTATTTAACAGTAATTATGAAGTAGAATAGAAGATTACCCTAATCATGTTGATATTTCTAATGGTATGCTGTCATAAATAGTTTGTATTGGTTTTAGATTTTTATTTAATTAAGGCCGCTGAAAGTTGAGTTCATGGTTCTCGTCACCGCCCGCATCACATTTTGCTCCCGCACCAAAAAAGTTCAACACTCATCGCTGACAAAATTACCGCATCAAAATATTTTTTTATTAATTC
>JAOTQE010015132.1:0-10873 GCA_025631205.1 Nesometra sesokonis | reverse complement strand
TATATAATTATGTGAATTTAATTAAAAGCAACTGCGGATCAGCTAAATCGTCTAAAGTGACGATTTCATTTCTAGTGTTTTATTTGTTACTTTCCAAAATATTTTGGTCCAAGTTTCCTTCCATTTTTGTGGACACGTTTCCTCAAAACTGACACAAGCTATTAACGTGACCATTTGAGATGTGATAGATCTTGGTTAGGAATAGTTACATGAATAAATTCATTATCAACCATTTCCAACATTTAACATTTTGACCCAAATTTTGCGTGCGCGTGCGCATATTGCGCACGTAGCGCGCACTAATCACTAAATTAACGTTTTTTCAACATTGTTGAATTCCTGACACTGTATTGACAAATTACAATGGTCTACGGGCGCATCAAACTTACGAATAAGGGTGCGCGCATTTACCAAAAACAGTGAAATTATGCTAAAATTATGCATATTTTTGATCAGTAACAGCTACTAAACGGCACGGGCAATCTCAAATTTTATTTCATATCATGAAAGCGTATGACATGTAGATATGGCATGGTGGGTCGTTGTGGTGATCAGGAAATGATGACGTCATCAATTTTTAACATTTATAAACATTTTACTTAAAAAGCATGTTTTTAAATTGTAGTTTAATTTGAAGTTATCTCGGTAACTGGTCGTCGATTTTCTTCAAAATTTTGATATTTTAGAGTTAAGATATGTCTTTTAGTTTACCATTTCCATTAGTTTAATTTTAACTACGCTAAAATGGTTAAATTGTGACGTCATCTACGCGCACAAATTGTGCTTGTACCCTATTACGTAATCAACCATATCTTCATAACAAATTGCCATTTGTCAATCATAATGAGAGACAATAAACTTCAAGTCCAAGTGCACATTTTGGTACCCTAACATCTAGTGTGCGCGAAGTGGTGCGCATGTACGCGTGCGTTGACATTTTCTAATGAAAAATAGAAATTTTAATTTCAAATCGAAAATCTTTGAGCTCAAAATTCGGCTCTTTGGTTCTGTGTTCCAATATTTATTGATATGATATTCCGAAAGAATATTAATCGTAGATATGATTCGATGTATGGCAAATGCAAACATTGCACTGTGACGTAGCCATATTTGCATTTTAATTTAACTTAGTAAAAATGTAATGGTATTTGATCATATTAATTTTCGAAATATCTCCTTTAATATTCGTCGAATTACATTTAAATCTTAGTATGTTAAAGCGGAAACAATTCTCTTTCTAGAGAGTAAATTCTCTTCCATTTACACTGCATTTTGACTACGTCATCATAGTGTAAACGTGAATTTAACTAAAAGCAACTGCGGATCAGCTAACTCGTCAAAGTGACGAGTTCAGTTCTAGTTAGAATTAGTTCAGTAGAAGAAGGAATTATTGAACCTGTTGTGATCTTGTATGTCAATTCAATTACTAATGAAAACAGTGAAACCACATTACTGCAGTAACTGCAGTAGACGTAATAGTTATACATTACTACAGTAACTGCAGAGGAATATTTTTGACATGATACCTATCTAGATTATCATTATTTCAAACTATACCGTCCAAAAAAACGTCTATTCTCAAATACCTAAAATCTGCCCTTGAATCTAAAATTCTCGATCACCTCTGTAAACCTTCCAACCTTCTATTGAATGTTCTTTCTGTTCTTCCACAATGTAAAATTTCTTTTATCCAACGTCTTGAACTTCATGTTGCAAAGTGTATTTATAAAGATTGCTCCTCCTCATTCTACTCTACTGTATCCTACACCAATTTAACATTATCCCTGGTGAAAAGGGGGAACAAAATGTTTTGTTAAATTTATTTGTAATTGTCCAATCTCAAGATGACTCCCTTCATCCCTTTCTTCCATGGCTATGTCACTTCGCAATCACCGATTATAAATAGCTTCTGCTATTATTCTTGCCTTCCCCACTCTCTTTTACTCTCTTACACTTTAAATATTAACCCATTTCTTCCTTCTCCATTGAACTTGTATGCATATTATAAACGGGCGGTTCCAGCGGAGCTTAGAAGAGGGAGTTAGATGGCAAGTTGGAGAACCACAGGTGACATTTTAACAGCAAACTGATGGCAAAGACATTGTCACTCTTTGACAAGATTGGATTATCTCCACTCTAAGAGCGATCCTACGGAATTGATAACTTAAATATACGTGTTTCGCTACAGAAGTCAATTCTGTACTATTGGCGTTGTAGCTTGGTCGGTAACATACTTGCATTCCTATTATATCTCAAGTCCTGGTATTGGCGTATCCAGACGAGTGGATGTTTTGAGCCGGGTCCTCGAGCACCAACTTCAAAAGAAATGAGTACCCTGCACCCACCCCACCCCATCTCTCCCCTTCCCCAAATCCTGAATACGCACCCACTTCAAAGAAAATATGCACCCCAACCTTTCAGAAGAAAAGGATAATGTCAGAAGAAAAGAAGCATGAAGTTAACAGTACCGCCATAAAAAGTCGTGAAATAGTTTTTTTTATTATTAGAATCCGATCAGGTTTGAGTACCAAAACCCCACCCCACCCTCCCCTTCCCCAAATCCTGGATACGTACTGTACCTTCAAAGAAAACAAGCACCCCACCTTTTCAGAGGAAAAGGAAGTAGGCCTATAATGTCAGAAGAATGAAGTCAACCGTACCACCCAGGCGCGGATCCAGACCTTCGTACCGTTCGCCATTGCGAAGGTCAGACGACCTCAGACTCTGGTACCTCACCACAGGGGTCCTAAGTGACCCCCGGAACCCCAGCTTCTTCCCATGGGTTTTGCGAAGGTCACAGTACATGTCTAGATCCGCCCCCTGCCACCATAAAAAGCCGTGAAATAGGTTTTTTCGCTTATCAGAATCCGATCATGTTTGAGTACCCCTCTCCCTTCCACAAATCTTGGATGCTTGTACATGGGTTTCAACTGGCTATACACTAGTTTTTTTTTTCTCTCAATGAGACTTGGTTCAGAAAGCACGACGTAAGTCTTATCCTGTAAGTGGCGAGAAAACTCGTTTTTGAATGAACTTTAAAAAAAATCACTCTTGAAAAATAGCGGGATGCACTCACAGTCTGAAGTGATCATTAAGAGTTTTTGAGTGATAATACAGAGTAAATATCACTTCAAACGACAGGGAGTATGATGTGACAAGTCTGACTAAGCTTAGACGACAAAATAAATAGATTGAAAACAAACTGCAACACAAATACGCCGTTTATTACACATCCTTTACAGATCTAAACAAATAACACATTTTAAATATTGTGGACTACCACACATTTCAATATTCATTTATGTTGATATCATTGTCATGTCATTACCATGACACATATGACAAGTGACATTTATGACAACTTGTACCACTCGCAAAGTACATGTACATTACCATAGAGGAACATACACAACATTACTCATATAATAATTTATCAGTCAAAATATTCTCAACTAAACATATAATCATACGGGGCTAGCACACTTGTAACTAGCACACTTGTTACGTAACGGAATAAAACACAATTTGTGACCAATATCGTTAGGAGACAACATTAAGGACTTCGCCTAGGTTCACAATTCAGTATTTGTAAAACTTTTTGGGCTGACTTAAAGGACATACATCTTAGTGGACCACATAGAGTCCATCTTTAGTATTTCCATGTTTCTTCATCATCACCATCATGGACCGCATATATCCCATTTTTTATGATTTACCTTCATTCAGTATTAAATAGGCTATTCCAAGTTATTCACAATATCAATGATATTAGATTTTAATAATAGCGTTAGATTTTTTTTACACCTGATTAACACCTTTTAATTTCCAATCATTAATTTTATTTATCATTATTTCATGTTTTATTTTTTTATGTTTAACATAGGCCAACTCTTATCTCTTTTAAAATATGGTAATAATAATAATACAATAATGATAATAATAATAATAATAATAATAATACAATAATGCAATAACAGTAATTATTCAATAATTAAATGAATAATAATAACAACATCAATTTAAATTATTTAGGCAATATTCATACAGCAGTACCTAAATAACAGTCTTCAAATGACGCATAAAAAATACAGGAACTTCCTTTAAAAACATTATTAAAATTAAGTATAATTACTTAATATTTATTTTGACCAATAAAATAAAAAGAATGTTTGTCATTGAATGATTGAGGTATTAAACATTCTTATCCAATAGTCCATACTTTTATTAGTGTTGGATATAGATTACTGGCAGTGTATACATTCTACTAAAAAGAGATTTATGTCAAATTTGAAGGAATGTAAAATTAATTGCTTATGAAAAGTGTTTTTCTGTAACTATTTTGTAATTGTTTAATGACGTCACAGGGTTTTGAGATTTTTATTAAACTTCTTTTTATTTACTAAACTAATTTGAATCCTCTCCAGGCCAACAAAAGCTCATGGTGTAGGGTATCCCCAGCTTTGCTGTATTAAACTGTTGTGATCCCTTGGATGAGATGCTAGCCTATCAAAGTTCCTTGAAATTTACCCGTACCCGTTGTACAGCTGGGTAACTGCTTTACACAAGGACACAATGCAACTGACACACATGAGCCTCAGGCTTCAAACATTGATTGAGGATCTAAACCACAACCAAATAATCATTATTATCTGTTACAAGCTACACAGTGTATACCATGTCATTCTTTGAACACTATTAATATTATCCACTGAGAGCTATGTTACATGTTGTATATAAACATCCTGCCCTTCTTTGAACACCGTATTTAACTTTCTTTAATGATTTCAGTTAATATTAATACAATCCATTGCAAGCTATGCAACATGTTGCATAAATCATGTCCTTCCTTTAGTACTGTATTTACATTTCCTTAAGGATATAAGTTAGTATTAATTCAATGAGAGCTACGCTACACTGTGCATAACATCTTGTCCTCCTTTAAACACCGTGTTTACCTGTCTTTAGTGACTTAAATTAATCTTAATATTATCCATTGAGAGCTATGCTACACGATGAATAACACCATGTCCTTATTTTATAAATGTATTTATCTTTAATGATTTAAGGTAGTATTAATATTTTCTGTTGAGAGCTGCACTACATGTTTTATTACATCATGTCCTTCTTTTAAGCCTGCATTGACCTTTCTTTAATGAATTAATTTAATATTAATATTATCTGTTGAGAACTAAATCATGTGGCGAACACAATATTTACATGTCTTTAATAATTTAAGTTTAATATTAATACTATCTGTTGAGATTTTCTGCATGTTGTACTAAATCATATCTTTATTTGAACACTATTTACATTTAATGATTTAAGTTAATATTAATACTATCCATTGTAAGTTATACAATTTATTAAATCATGTTCTTCGAACACTGTACAGTATTTGGATCTATAATATTAATACTATGTATCTTGTAAATGATAAACATTATTTGTAAATAATCCCAAGTCATCATTAACATCTGGCAGTCTCAAATAACCTTTGGTAACGGAAGATTGTGTCATTATAAGCTTAATAAATTTGTAAATGACACAACCTTTAGGCCTACAGGTAATATAACGTAATTATCAAGTACATGTAAAGCCGTTGGTGTTGGTGATGAATACAAGCTAAAATGACGTGTTTACGCAATGGGAAATAAACACATTATGATAACAAGCTTATAATAACCGTATTGTACCTAATTAGATGAGGACAAGGAACTTTTATATTGTCTATCATTTCTGAATTATGACGAATTCAATGATGTCAAAATTATTTTTATAAATTAATTACTGTTACGTGATTTAAATGCTGTGTATGGTAACATGGATACATTTATATTTAAACCATATACTGTAGCAAAGTTGGAGCGAATAGTAACAAAAATTGTTGCGCATTCTTTATTTCTTTATTTGGTTTAGGTATTAACCATGCATAGCACAAGACTGAATCAATATTTTCATTTATCATTACCAGTTTGTCATACAAACTTGGGTGAATTTAGAATTTTGATATTAGCTGCTAAGTTATGTAATGCATTATCCATTGCATATAAAATAAACCTCAAGAAATGTATTGGTCTCAAACCTTAGATATTTTTTAAAGAAAAATATGACCAACAAAGCCTTGCATTTTGTTATGTAACTTATTTTTTCTGCCTATTGTAAAAAAATAGCAATGTGACTTATGCCCACTTTTGTTTGGCTCTGCCACATATACGCAAACAGAAACCTCATTTTAATTTTTTCACTTATAAGCAGGCTATTGTAAAATTTGAAATTGCGCCAATGTTTCAGTCCTTAAAAAAACAACATTTAATCATTTAATTTCCTGACAATACATAAATATTATATTTCTGTCAAACATATATTTTATAGAGCCAGTTTATTGCACAAATCATTGATATAATTATAAGTATTATTCTGCCATTATAATATCTATTAATTTTATTGTTTTTAACAGTTATTTTAGCTCCTGCAACATAATTGCAACATAGATATGGAATGTTGAAAATTGTATTTTTTCCATTTGTATGTAATAAATTTAATTTAAAAAAAAATAAAAAATGGTGTTTTTTATCAGGTGGATTTAATTGCATTGTATCTGATAAATTGCTAAAATATTTTTAATAAAAAATGTTGAATAAAAAATAAGTATGTTTTGAGAAAGGTTTTAAATAATGACATTTCATGATCTATGTACATGAAACTATGGCAACACATAATCCAGCATTTTTCAAAAATATAACAGACCTATATACATTCATTAAATATTTTTTACATAACTAAAACTCTGGGGTGGGAATACTGCCAAAATACATCTATTTTTAAACAAAAATAGGTTACTTTAAAAGAATAAATATATTTATGTCTGCCTTTATGTATATTTATTGTGTCTAAATTGTCTATTATTAGTTGTAATTGGATTATTCATATTTTAATAGTTTATTGTATTCTTTGGTAGAGAACTATAGCCAAGACAATATACTGTATCCTGCTAAAAATCTTTTTTTAACCAATTTTGTTGGTAAAGATTTTAAGCAGATATCACTGCTGAACAATAATTTATTCTGTATGTTTATTAAAATATTTAGAAACAAATATTAGACTTCCATTAACATCTGTTTTAAAAATTTGTGATTGTCTAAATTTAGTCACAAACCATCTGTTTATAAATATAAAAGCATAAGTTTAATTAATTAATTAATTTTTTTTTCATTTTATCCGCTCAGCAATCTCTACAATATGCAATCACATTGCATTTCACGGGTCTAGGTCCAGGTAGGCTTACATAGAAATTGAAAAAAGCTGAGCGATTACAGACCAAGGAACATAAACAGATGGATCATACAATCAAACATAATTGAAGACACAGTGAGGGTGTTGAGGGTCAAAGGAATAAAGCAGCGGAACGGCATGTACGCCCAATGATGCGAATACGACTTTTTCAATCTGTGCGATTGTTAAGTACGGTGTTTTACTGTGGTATGGCTTTCAGGATGGCGTTAACTTCCTCTGCTACTGCTGTCAGCACAAATTCGAATTGCTCCTGTGAGAATAAAAAAAAGAATGTGTTAACTTATTTATAATTTTAGTAATAGTTTAAGATACAATCTTAAGCCTTGAGGTTGGTTACTCGTGTCGTAGCACTGCCTATGCATGGAACTGGACATATGTAATGGATATTACACAAAGTAGGAAGTTACATTTGTGGACTGGTCCATACATTACCACCATGGGCGTCGATTTGTGGGGGACGGGGGGACACGTCCCCCCCCCCCACTTTTCAATGTGGGGGGGGCATGATATCAATTGTCCCCCCCACTTTTTGGCAAATGTCTGAAAAAAATGTAAAATTTGGAAACAGCGGTAACCTTGTATGTACTTTTGCATTAAAATCATTATATAACTGACCCAAAAATAGGAAAATAGACACACAAATGGAGAAAAATCGAAAAACCAAACCGGGAACCACCACTTCAACTTCTTGTTTTTGTACCCCCCCACATTTCAATTCAAATCTACGCTGTTGATTACCACCATTCTTCGCAGACGACAAGAGCAAGTATAGCATAGTATATGTGGCAGAGCCAAGCCAAAGAAGGCATCAGAAGAAAAAGAAAATTTTGAGGTCTCACAAAAAAATAAGTCAAATCCTAGGTGAGATCAAATTGAGAAAATCACCAAAATAAATTTATTTTAATCAATTATGAGTACTACGGTATTTATATTTCATTATAATATACTTTTTAGGTCAGCTGTCATGCAGAAAAGTGGCCTTCCGGCAGAATTTCTGAGACTTGTAGTCTTTTAATTGTTTATTTGTGATGTCTCACCACAAAATGAGTCTCACGGTAGAAAAATCCAAAATTGAGTTATTAATACCTTCTAATAGAGCATAATATAAGCTGTAACCTACACTTTAAATGACATTCATTGGATAAGTAGACCTAAAGATATCAGCATTTGAAATCTGCATGTATGGAAAAACATTTTTGAGAAAATCACCCATAAAGCAATAAAAAAATAAACAATTAAAAGACTGTACATCTCAGAAAATCTGCATGAAGGACACTTTCTTGCATGAAAACTGCCCAAAAAAACTGAACTGGAACTTGAGAATCTTCTGTGTAAGGCATGATGTAAGTTTATCTACATTAATACATTAAAAATAAAAAATAAATTATTTATCTTTAAATATTATATATTTATTTTTAGAACATACTATAGAGTTAGTCTGCAATATTTGATGGTATTTGGACAGCATATATTATCAGTGCCCTACATAGGAAACATATGGCAAGAGTCAGAAAAAATTAAGGCAAGAATAATTCCAAAGAGAAAAAGAATTGTCAACGGACAAGGGGTAAACAGGATGGGATAGACTTATGACATACATATATTGAGAGATCAGCCACACAAGAAATTCTACAGAACACATGCAAATTAAAAAACGGTTAAAAACATGGACTTAATTTAGTTGCATATAAAAGCATGTGTTGAAAACATATGCAAGTATTAAAAACAATATTTGAACAATTATCTACAGACAGTGTCTAGTCTGGAAGCAGAAACAGAGACCTAATCTGAACATTATTATATATATTTTTTGGGAGGGGGTGAGGGTGGGATGTTTATGGGGGTAACCCACCTTTATTCTTAATCTTTTTTATTCATTTTAAGTTATATGTTTATAATTCATGATTTTTAAAAGTATTTTAGTAAGAGGAAATGAATAAGATATTATAGAAGATAATGATTTAATTTTCAATTAGTCTGCAGTGTATATAAACAAAAACTATATTTATTGTGTTGCAACAACAAGTTCGTATATCTTTTTTAATTGTTGTAGCATGTGTATATGTACAAAAAAAATAAATATTTCATTATTACATTCTAAGAAACTTACTAATCAGTATTAACTGAAATTTAATAAGAGGGGTTGTACTTAATACAATATTTTGTCTTATATCTTTTTAAAAACATTAATTCTTGAATAGAAAAATATACTATGAAGGGTACTACATCATCCTTGTATTTATAAAGTATTTTTTAAGCTATACTGCAAATAAGCCCATAATAAAATCCTATATTTTTGTTTTAATGCTATAAAAATTTTAACGGCAAATAACATGTATTAATGTAATAAATGTAAGAACAGAATTAAATAATCATTTTTTTACTCAAATAAATTTGTAAATAAGTAAACATTATTTTTGACCAACAGGATGTTAAGATTTATTCAGACAAATTCTTCTGGGCTTAAGGCAGCCTTGCGATTTGCTTTAATTTAATTAATAATTCAGCTCAAACCGTGATTAAGTACAGGAATACAAAATGCCATTATAAATTATTTCCTATTTCCGTATTTTAGCAACGAAATGCTATGTGTAGACAACTGAAGAACTCAAAGAGGAATTGTTATTTTAACAATACTAACTTAATTGTTAAGATTCTAGTCTAGAAAATTAAGTTTTTTCAATGGACTAAATAAAAATAGACCTCCGCTGGATATGTTTGTCCATTAGTGTACTACCACGATAACTGTCATTTTTAGCACTGAATTTCTTCGGATGGGTGATAAAAAATAAGATTTTTTGATTTGTTTAAATTAAGAATAACAATGTTTACTTTAGTAGCTGTCACAAATTGTTAAAAAAAATGGTAAATTGGCATTGAACTATTGATCATTTTTTTTCAATTGATTTTTTTTTCATTATTGCCTGTAAGAACTTCACAATTATTACCCCCAGTCATTGGAACAAATGCCTACGGAACACAATCCATTCCACACTATTGCAGCTGTAATAAGAGCATAAGGCATGTGTACCTCCCAGGTACCCATTTATACTCCTGGGTGTAGAGAGGCAACAATGGTAAAGTGTCTTGGCTAACACAGACAATTAACTAGAGTGAGCATCGGACTCCTAACTTCCTCATTAGAAGTCCAAAACGCAACCACTGCGCCAACTGCTCCTAACCATTTTATGTAAGAAGTCCTTACAAAAAACCTAAATTAATTGCTTACTTTTCTTAAACAGGTTTCGCTTCTAGGTTTTAATTTTAAAAATTATTGCATATATATTTATGTATTTCAATAAAACAGGTGAAATTCTATCAGCAATTACTAAAGATACTCAGATGTCCTGGGTAAAAAATGCTGTACACCACTCCCAGTTAAATTACATTATATTTGAGGCAATGGTAAAACCACCAAGTTGTCGGAAAATTGAATTAATACTGAAACTCGGCCGTTCCATGGCAAAACAACGTAACTTGTTTTTTTTTTGATTTTGAGAACTTGAACTTGAGTCGTTTCTGAGATAGCAGAACGTAACTCTAAGCATGAAGCTTAAAATACAAGAAATTTCCGTGGCAA
>JAOTQE010015131.1:0-22433 GCA_025631205.1 Nesometra sesokonis | reverse complement strand
TTTAAATTGAGCAAGTTAATTTCAAAATTAATGATTATGACTTTTTGGTCATTTTTGAGTGACAATACATCTTTAAGCTCATTCAACTTTTATGTTGTTGTATACCTTGAATTAGTTATTCTACAGGGGTGGATTTAAGATCCACCGAAAGAGGGGGCGCACTTTTCCAGGTCCGGGTGGGACCTGGAATTATAACTCTGATAATTCTAATTTGATTGTTCATTCTGAATTCATTCCGACCACGGAGAAATTGTAAAAAACAGCAAAGAAAGAAATGAAGGAGGACAATATAGGGTGGTCATCTTCCCATTTTAGTGCCCTGGTACCCTATTTTAGCTCGTATTTTTGGTTTTTATGGTAAATTTTTGACCTGGGGCACCTAATATGAAGGGGAGGGCAACTACATTTTGACGATAATGCCGGTTGCGCACCTCCCCCCTAAATCCGCTCCTGTTCTATATACTTTTCAAACCTGGGTATACGGCCACCTAAAAACAGACTGTGTTTCCATATGCAAGGTTGGGTTTATACCAGTTTATCCATATCACACACTGGGACTCCATTTCACAATATAATGGACCTGTCTAAATCACACACTAACTGGAATTCTATGTTCAATGTAGTAGCCTTATACCAGGCCAGTATGGTAAGTAAATGAGATGTACACCGTAAAATATTAATTGCAAACAGAAATAATTTATTCAGAATTAGAATTTGTTTTCCTTTACTAACCATCACATGGTTATGAATCCCAGTGATTTACCAAGCAGCCACTCTAAACAAAAAGCTTTAGATTATTAAAAGAAGCGACAAAAAAACCTTCAGGAGACAATATCGAGGATTGGCAACCTTGGCAGGACAAGGTAGCTAAATCCAGGATGTAGTCTATGAAGCGTAAGCCAGCTTGACGAAACAATAACATCAACTGTATGGTATAACTCCTTGATACTCTCAACGACCACTTTACAACAATGAATGACATGCTTCAGTTACTAGTTAATCGTATTCATTGGTAGATAGTGTTCGGGCTAAGCCTGTCTTTTCTATGAGAAACCTCAAGTGTGGTAACTGTTGCATTCACTAACTAATAATAAGAATATTTATGCGTTTACCTGATATTACCCCCCAAAAAAATGATTGGTAAAATGTGTATCACGACCTCATTTATGATAGGACAGATTAGCAAAGTGGTTTCTACTAAATGTGAGGTCTCACCACAAAATGGGTTGCATCGTAGGTGCGACAAATTGAGATAGTCACCAAAATAGGTCTGTAGTCAAATTTTTGAGAAATTTTAGTTTTAATCAATTATGAGTACTATGGTACTTATATACTTCATTATTATATACTTTTTAGGTCAGTTTTCATGTTGGAAACTGTCCTTCATGCAGATTTCCTGGGATTTATATTCTTTTGAATTGTTTGTTTTTAGATTACTTTGCAGAAAATTTCCTCAAAACTATGTTTCCATACATGAAAACTTCAAATGCTCATATAAAGTGTTGCTTTATGGTATCAATAAATCAATCAAACTCATCTTGTGGTGAGACCTTACACAAATACACAGGTGGTGGAACATTTTTGGATCGAGGGGGGGGGGGGGAAACAAGGTTAAATTTTGATCTGCAATACCAGTCTGTTAAAAATTTGACAAGCAAACAAAAAAGGTTTTTGCCTATAATTTTGTGGTATCCTGCTCCCTCAAGGTGGTTTTCAGGCTGTATTTATTGCTTTAGACCTCTGAAGGGAAGTGATTTTATACTTGTAGTGACATTTCTGGGGGACTGTCCCCTCCTGAGTTATCACCGGGGATGCATCCCCCTATACCCCTCTTTCACCGCCCATGCACAAATAACACCAGCAACTGTACTCTACTGAACCAAACAGAGCCTCATAACAAATGAATCTCACCACCGGAGAAAATACCTACGTAAAATTGGTTAAAAATAATAAACTATACATTTCACTGAAATTTATACTTATTATTAAGCAAAAATACTCTCCAATGTTGAGGTTTTGTTTTGTATTGGGCACTGGTCGTTTCCGGTGGTTTCTTGGTGATTACTGGTTGAGTTTAGAAAGACTGCATTTACACACCATTTTGGCTGAAAGGCGTTTAATGAGAAAGTAAAAGTAATTAGAAAGGTTCATAAAAATCAAAATAAGCCTTGTATGACACTTCCTTGTATTTTTTAGGTCTTGGTTGTTAAAACATAACTATTTAAATGAACTAAAAAGAAAATGCAAAAACAAAAGATTCATCAACGATAAAATACAAAGTTTGTAATGAGGTCGACTACAAACTGATTAATTTTTTTTGTAGAAACTATAAAGAAAAAAAATTAAAACTATTTACATATGATAATTAATTTTAAACAGTAATCAAAATCACAATCAACAGAAAATGCTATACAGTTTCAAATTAAAATTACAGGAGGGATCATCAATTCAAAAACACCATCCTATTCCGCACAACACCAGTTGCTATAATCAATATTTGTGACCATTTATAATCATTTGAAATTTTAGGGGAAATCCCAAAATCGTTGAACTGAGATGATTAAACATTAGATTATAAGAATGCTTCAGCATTTTTTTAGAGTACAAAAGCATTCCTAATGAGGAATCAATAACAAGAAAGTTGACTGTATAATTACATAGATACCTCTGATAAGATAAATTAATTGATCCATAAGTGGAACATCTGCTCGCCATATGCATACACTTAATAAATGAGAATCAGTGGCGTATCTAGGGGGTGCTGAGTACCCCCCCCCCCCCCCACTTCGGAGGCAAAAAACACTAAAATTAGGATAGAAATTTGAAAATCTGGGCCTCAAGCACCTTTCTTCAGTTGGGGTAAATATAGGGAAAAAAACTTTGTTTTTTAAATTTTTGCTTGTCAGATTCCAGCCCAGTTCGAACATCCCCTTTGCAAATCCTGGATACACCCCTGAGAATATATAGAAATCATAACAAATACCATATGTGGCAGAGTTTGGCAGAGCCAAACCAAATGAGACATAGTCGCAAAGACTAGTTTTCCAAAATAGGCAGAAATTTAAAAATGGTCAATTTTTTCAAATTTTATTTTATTTGAAAAATATAGAGTTCATACATTCAACTTTTATACTACCTGAACAATTTTCAGATATATGATCAAAAATGTTTAAAAATGCAATTTAAAATGACCTTCGTTTCAATGTGTACTGATAAACAATTTTCAAATGCAGTTTTCTCAAAACTCACAATTTAAATGTTCGAACTTCAATTGTTCATAACTTCGCAAGGAAGCATCGTATGAAACTGATTTTGGTTTTGCATGTTAAAGATAATAATGTGTAGTTTTATAATCCATAAAAATCTCAATTTTGAATTTTCCGACTTATGTCTCATTTGGCTTTGCTCTGCCACATATTTAGACACACAAAATAATGTTAAAAATGTTCATTCATGTTATATAGTAAATAATAATTATTACAGCATTATTTATTATCGTGCAATGTTGTTATGCTGGATGATGATACTGTAGGGAGAAAAAGAGATCTGAGCATATCGATAGTTTTTGTTTTAAATTGAATACGCTACAGTTGGGAAAAGGTATTTTTCGGTTGGGACTCAAACCCAGATCATAAAAATCTTGATTAAAGGGTGGAGGAAGCTACATTGTTAAGTTCACTGATCAGTTATTGTTATTTTTTTTTAGTATAAATAACAAACAAATAGGACTTTTGCTTAATGGTTTTAACCTTTAGATTTTAACAATACAGTTAATAAGTCAAATCTAAAATGCCAATCCAAAATGCTACATTCCTGCAGCACTTGACAGGGTTGTTATGGTTTTTTTATCGATTATGGAGTGATTACCAGATCATCAAGGCAAAACCCATCAGAGATGATTGGATTCTTACTTTACAAATGAACTGGAACAACATTCAACAAGAACAATTAAAAGTTCCGAACTTCATAATACTCAAGGATTTTATCAAAGAAAAGTAACCACAAAGATAATCGGTTGTTTTCTAACTGGTAAAAACTACAAACAAACAAGGATTCAGATTCACAAGAAAAGAAGAATTTTTATTAGTTAGACAGAATCTAATAAAATTCTTGTTTGGGACTAAACCACATTAATAGTAAGGCCTATAAAATGTGTTACCTTAGCTCAACTGACCCGCATTTGTGCAATCTGGGTCAGCGTTTTTTCATATTTTTATACTTTCACTATTAACTGGATTTTTTTAGATTAATACATGAAATTATCCTGAAAATTTCAAGACATACCAAAAGATATCCCAAATTATATTGAAAAAAATTAAATTGCAGAAAATAAAAGATAGCCCTTTCAGACAGCTTTCTGGCCATTTGCTTGATCTTGATGTTTGTATAAGAAAGAACATCAAATATGAAACTAACATCAAGTTTCAAAATATATGCCATATAATTCTTGAAGTTTACCATGCGATGCCATAAAAACATAGCTGTGATACTAACATTAGGATTCAACAATTTTACTATCTACTTCTTGATTTTTTCCATCAGATGATATAAGAGGCAACCACTTCTTGATGTTTAGAATAAGATTGCACAAGACAGAATTCCAGCTAAAATACTAACATTAAGTTCAAACCATTTATTTATCCACTTCTTGATGTTTACAGTAAAGGTGGTACAAGAGACAAAACACCAGCTGTGATACTAACACCAAGTTCAAACATTTATTCCATCCACTTCTTGATGTTTACAATTAGATGGTACAAGACAGAACCTCAGCTAAATTAATAAACATCAAGTTTAAACCAAGTATTCCATCCACTTCTTGATGTTTACAATAAGGTGGTACAAGAGGTAGAACACCAGCTGTGTCCAACCATCTACTTTTTGGTGTTTACAATAAGACAAAAGAGAACACCAGCTAGGATCAAGACCAACCATTTTTCTTGTACTTCTTTATGTTTTCCATCAGATTGTACAAAAGACAGAACACCAGCTGTGATACTACCATCAAGTTTCAACCATGCCATCTACAGTACTTCTTGATGTTTTCCATAAGATGATACAAGAGGCAGAATCCCAGCTGTGATACTGACATCAAGTTTCAACAATTTATGCCATCTATTTCTTGATGTTTACAATAAGAGGACATAAGAGACAAAACATCAGGTGGGTTACTAACATCAAGTTCCAACAGTTTATTCCATCCACTTCTTCATATTTTCCATAAGACGGTGCAAGGGGTGGAAGGATACTAACGTCAAGTTTCCATCATTCGCTATCTACCTGATCTTGATGTTTACAATAAAATTCTACATGTTCTATTTCTCCTTGCTAGGCAGCTGCTGTTACATTGATGATCTTGCAATAACTTCTGGTGGTAATCAAACAGTATACTATAAGACATCATTACTCTCCTCCTGATAATGTTATTATCCACACTTTATGAGCAAGTGTTTATTTGATGTCCAGTTTTTTAAATTTATCCAGCCCTTCTTCCATCTGTTGGTGTTTCATACCAATACCATTAGATGCTTTCTTCTTCTCCCTCTTGCCAAGAGAATTAGAGAATCATGTAGATTGTGAGACATCAAAAAACAACTGTATGGAGTCCTGTATAACATCAAGAACATCATTACAATAAAGTATAGCAAATGCTTAAAATCTGATGAATTTAAAGAAGCACACTTCTGCTAAAGAAAGAGCTGATGATGAAGAGACAGATGCAGGTTGGAAGACATCAAACATTTCTGTGTGAAGACTGTAGAACACCAATAACATCATTACCAGACAGTATTAGAGAACGCTTAGATCACGTCTAATGCTGTCAGGTATGATGCTACAGGGGCTCCTATTCCACTCTTAAAGCAACATCGAATGCTGCTGCTGCCATCCACTGAAAGAAGAAGGGCCACTCTCAGATACTTTAAAGAACGGTGAAGGTGAAAGAATGACTAATGAATGAAAATTCCAAGAATAACATCTTAAATTATGCTATTTTTTCTTTATTCCATTTTGAAAGCAAAAGCAACACCGAATGTGGATGCTGCCATCCACTGCAAGAGTAAGTGTTACTTCCAGCTGCTTTAAAGTACGGTGAAGGTGAAAGAATGACTGATGATTGAAACTAATAATGAAAACTCCATGAATGATCTTAAATATTAATGATCTTAAATCTTCAATTGAATCTTAATTAATGATCTGAAATCTTACATTAAGCTATACTATCTTTATTCTACTTTGAAAGTAAAACCAAATTCTTCTGGTACAATTCACTAAATTATTACAGTGCCACTGAAGACTCTGATATGTTTTAAGGAAGATTAGGAATGACTACTGGTTATGAAATCTTATCAAATAAGGTTATAACAAAACTAATTAGTAAAAGATATCTCCAAAAAAAAAATAAAATTAAAAACATAGTTGAGGAAGTTATTTCATCTTATTTATTTTCAGCACACGAGCGCATAGAGACAATAGTATTATGCGCTATAAAAGTTCCACATATTATTGTTAGTTTTTTAAAAATAATTATGCTATATGGATGCTAAGAGAGATGACCTGGTATTATACTCTAATGAAATTTTATATCTCCAAGATTTGAATAATTTTTTAAAGTTAGCAGTGTTTCTTAGAATTCAGCAAATTTCTGGAATTGAGATAAAAATCCATTTTCTCTGAACATTTTCTCACCTGGAACCATTAATAATTCTAATATTTTCCGAGAAATCCAGAAGAATAAGCCAGCAGCAATAAAATCAACAAAATTATGATAATTTTAATGATTTAGAAACATCTGGAATTTGTCCAAACAGATTATATTTAATCTTTAGTGGTAATTAATGAATGTATGTTTGTGTTTAGTTTTAAGCTTGAAGGTTTATGCTAACACTATCAACTGTTTTATATTCATAAATCTTTCAATTCTATACAAATAATTTGCTTTTTTAATGTATAATAAGATTGTTTGTCAATAAATATTTAGTTAATTGAAACACATTTAAATTTACTGTTTTATACACAGGATACAGTTAAAACTTCAGAAAACATTCAACAAGTCTAAGACCTATTTAAATTATAAATGATGTTAACAGAGAATGAGCCTGTACTATATGAGATGTAAAACAATAAAATAATTGTATTATATAAAAATAACATTTGTTTACAATTAGCCCCTTGTCAAAAATGGATGTTCCAAAGGATAGTTGGTTTTAGGAAAGTGGTGTTAATGAAAACTGCCTGTTAAGTATGCTGAGGTTTATAATCCTTGCAGGATGTAGTGTCTTGTTATCTTCGGAGTACCAACAACTTTGAATATCATGGTACTTCCTGTAATAAAGGAAACGTGTTAAGAACCAATATTGTCATTAATCTCTCATTGTAAATGCTAGGGAGTTGTAATTGACTGAGATAAAACATACTGGAGTTTAAACAATACCATGTCATGATGATTTGATTTGATTTTGGTGTTGGGAGACACTAAGGATAACCCATGAAAGTCTGAAGTAGACTTATTTCTAGTCAGGTTCTTCTGGTGGTGGTAGACAGTACACCATACCCTACTCTTTTCTGAAGACTATACTGCATTCTTTCAGAGCTCCCAAGTCACCAGGATTGTCTTGGAGTCTCCAGAAAATTTGGATCACTCCCCAGCTCCAGGAATTATCATATTTTCTCCCGGAATTTAGTTTTATCCAGGAAATTCTCCATGTTTTGTAAAAGCTTCATGATCAGAGTGCACTATTCATTTTAAAATATTGTTTGAAAGCAACTATGAAGTTCAGTAATGTTTAGAGGAACAGTAATAGAACATTTTAGCAGTGACACTGACAATACATGTTAGAAACTATCATTTCATAACAGGCAGGGTATTGAGCTTATAAACAAGGGTATTTGTATACCACGACCATGATTAAATCTCCAGGAATTCTGTTTTTACAACTTGGAACCTCTGCTCTATGTATACTTGTAGAGCATTGCTGAACATATCCTTGGTAGTACCCCTTGATATGGTAGTTTTTATAGGGTTAACCCTGTTAACTACCTTTATCTACCTTGTTACTACCATTATCTACCATGTTAACATAGGGGTGTTAGTTGAGAGTAAGATATATAGTACAGCTAGTCCTCCATGATACGTCAGCCTGTTCATTAACCACAAAACGCCATCCTCTAGACTTTATTTTCCTGCTGAATATAGTCCCCATTGTAAGGTTACAATGAATTCATTCATTCTGGATTATTGTAAGACAATAGAGCAAGGTACTGTATGCTAAACTTGGTAAGAATTTTGTCAGGAATTCCAACAATAGTAAAATTACATGATTAAACATTGTAACATAAAATGCTTTATTCCTTCACCATTTTGGTTTATCATAGACAATGGAGTAAAAATTCTTGTCCCTATGGTAAGACGTACTTAAACGTACTTGATATAGTGTTGAAGTAGTGTGTCATGAATTTAAACAAACCAATAAATCTATAAGTGTATCAGGAATTTTACAATACCAGTAACTCTATAAAAAAAACATTGTAGTTTTCAATGCTTGATCTCTTAATAGATTAAAAGAAGGAAAGTGTTTGTTTGCACTATTGCAACACATAAGACTGCTTGATATTCCAGTATTGTGTGAAGAATTTGAACAATGTTGGCAAAAACTATAAAGAACATTGTAGTTTTATAAAGATTTATCCCTTAATTGTTCAAAGAAAGAAAACCAAAGAAACAGTTTCTTTGCTCTATCAAAAGATTCAATACTTAAATGTACTTAAATGTATAAGTATTGTGTAAGGAAGATAGTATAAAACTATGAAAAATCCTTGTAGTAAAATCTTTATATTTTCATCATTCTAATTATAGATGGTAAGGGGATTGATAATAACAAGTCACTATGGTAAGGCACAATACTTAAACACACTTAAATACACCAACCCTGCAGGGAGTAGGCTGGTTTCGTAATAATGTATTTGAAACAAACATAAAACATCAAATCCAGTCACGTTCATGGATCGAGACATAACTACAAACAACGCAACACAATTGACCAAATACTTCCTCTTTTGAAAACCTTTGTCAATATTTTTCTAAACACTGTACGTGTTAGCAGTGGAACAAATGTGTGTGTGAACGGCAAGTACTCCATTGACTATCATTAATCAGAACTCTAACATCTTATAACGATGGAAGAATGATGGAAGTGATTTCTGTTGTCATACAGTAACGTCACATAGTGACATCAGACAGAAAGTACACCTACACAAAAATCAATGCAAGGACGCAAACGTGTACTTAAAATAATTATTCTAGTTTCTACTAATTGGTTATTAAATAATACAAAAACATATAAAATTATTCTGATTAATTAATGTACAAACGTCTCAGAATATTATGTATTAAGTTAAGTTAATCATCACTTGTTACAGCTCTCACAAGTGTACTAAATATGGTGCTTCATAGTGACTTGGATACAATCTATCCAAACAATATTCTCAAAAACTACATTACAATTTCTTCTATTTGTGTGCAAGACACAGAAGCAATGCACTTATACAAATCCCTACCAATATAATACCAAATATGGCAGAAAAGAAAAATCTACACAAAAAGGATTTATTTGCACTAAAGAATCACAGAGTCATCGTCATGTGATAGAAAATTCAAAAACACTGCTAAATAGATCAACTATTGAAATCTGGACTGAAGGTGACTGTGGATTACCAACAAACTATTGTAGCCACTTGAAACGCTTATTGTACAAAACCATGATTCTGTGGCTATACATTGGGTTTCTGTGTAAAATAAGCAAATAAACCTTTGAGCATGTGAAGTGCCCAGCCTAGGACTCGATAATAAAAACCTATAGCACTTACTGAACCGAGTAACCTTTGATGCTTGCTATACATTATCTAATTAAAGAGTTAATAAAACATACTATGCTAATATTGTAGATTCCTACTGATACAGAGTGCCTATCCCATAGCAAGGCACAGTCGTTGGCTGATCTGTACTTTGCAATATTCCAATTAGCAAAATGTACTAGAATATTTATTTGAACTGGAACCCTTTCAGAGGGCCTTCTGAATCGATAGTACTGCATTACAGTTATTGTATCTTTGATGCACACACTACATTATCATCAATATTAATTGAGTACAAGAAAATATGAATTACTGATACAGTCTCTTTCGGTATGTTCAGATTCTTGGCTTAAGCGGAGCTGAGCGTAAGCAATGTGTAAACTGCGGAGTAATGGCCAAGGTGTTCGGACACAAGGCGTAGCGCAAGTCATGGACAATATTAAAATTGCCACAGGTGGGGTAAATTTCTATAACCAGTGATCCGTAATTGATTGGCCAATGCAGACAGATTGCAAATTGTCATTGGACAACGTGTAACACAAGGACAAAACCATTCAGGTGTACGAGACGTAGCTCCGTAGCTTACGCTAAACCGGGGTTTGCAGCAAGGAGTTATAACTCTTTGTTTGCAGGAAGCACAAGTTACACTCCGGATTAGTGACTTACACTAATTGCCGGCTAGTTCAGACACAAATAATTGTACGCTGCGTATGTTACGCTCCGCTTAATCAATAAGTCTGAACATATCCTATATAAATTAATAAGTTGGTTAAAAAATAATATTGATTTAAGGTATTCATCCTTGGATATGAAAATTTGAATGTTAAGTAGAAGAACTTTAAAGTAGAAAAAAAAATATACTATATTAAGTCAAGAAAACATACTATATTAATAGTACTTTATCTTAAACCCTTACAAGGTCTGGCTGATTCAATAGAGAGCTTTTGATATGTGATGTCATCGAAACGGTACGTTCTGACATCAAGCCAATGCCACTGCGCAAGGCAGAACTGTATTGCGTTGTATCTAGGATGGCCGTCGGGTTATTTTGTGTCCAGACCACAAGGCAGTACCAATAATGATGAAAGTGAGGTTTAACTATATCTAATAATAATAATAATAGTAGTTTTTGATTTATATAAAAACTTTACAGTCTCTAGGCGCTGTGGACTAGATGTTACACATTCATATGACTTTCTACTCCCCTAAGGGTCACGTCATGTCATGCAGCAAGTACTGGCTTGTACTTGTGCCCATTCGTCTGTCCACAGCAGGGGTAATGTATGAACCAGTACATCGTGGTAACACCCTACTGTCGAACAGAAAAGGTAATTCCAAAGATGGCATCTGGACAGAAGAAGAATGCTGACCATAATTTTTGTGCCCAATATAGGGAGATGCTTATCAGTAGAACATAGAGCACGAGTGGGCATATAGTGCATTAAAATTCCATATGTCCCATTCATAGCATCTCCCCTCAATATACACTCATTCAAATAAGCTTCTAAATAATCATATTGTTAAATATTCAGGCGAGCATTTGTATGCTTATCAAATTCCAGATGAAAACACAGAGGATGTCTAGGCAAATCATGACATGGCAAAAAAAATTATCATTAATAATTCTAGACGATCATACAATGATATTGATTTTTCACAAAATTGACCAAATCTGTTCATAGTTAATGCATACTCTAAAATATGACATCGTGTTAGGGTTTTAAATATTTCTACATTTATTATATTACAGTATCATCACCATGTATCATCACCATACATCATCATCTTTCAAGGTCACACTTTTTAAAATGTCAGCATAATTAAGTTTGTTGAAATGTTTTCTCTAATTGGACCTAAAAAAAGTATAATGCATACTCCATTCCTGATGATGACATAATTTATGTCAAAATATTGAATCTTGTCACGATGGCGTGTATCTCATTGCTTGGGGTATGCATTATACTTTCTTACTTGAAGTTGATTAGTGGACCTTTCGAATTTTTTGGACCTAAAAAAAAATCCAATCTTCAAAAAAAAAAACAAAACAAAATTACTTTTGACGATTTTCAAATAGAAATATCTTACAACTAATTTTCATATTTCAATATACAGTATATTAAATATTGCTATTTATTTATAAATTATAAAGATACTGTACTACTGATTAATTGAGTAGTGATTGAGTGTATTAATCTAGCATAGTCAGGATAAAAATGAAATTAAGATTATAAGGAAGCAGCGATGAAGATAGCGTTAAACAAGCAGATTATAATATCTTACCTAGAATCAGTAACCTATTTGCAGGTAAAACTTTTCTACCTTTGTCCACCATTATATAGATCAAATTAAGATGCCTCAAAATCTACAGAAACAGATTTTTCCTATCTTGGCTCAACAAAGTAACATGTTCGCTCATCTTATGGTTGAACTTCAGGAGAAGAAAAATGAAAACAGCTAGGCACATCAACAACAGCTGGTGCGTCGCCATCATTTCCACAAACAAATAATTTAAACAGACAATGAATTTTTAATTTAATATTTGGCTTCATTTTACACCTCTTCCGTAAACACTGCCTTGCCTGGTAGTTCTCCAAAAACTGGAGTAACACTGGTGTGGAAACTAATCAATGTTGAGCATTAACTAGCCGAGTTCTTATGAATGAAGATAGAAACCACACCTCTTACAGTGAGTAAGCCAACCATATGTAGGCTCTCACACAATCCAATAGGAATCAGTGTTACAAATCCCCTCATCAACAAGTTGCAGAATGTCAAGGCTAACAAGGTATCACCAACAGACAGACTAGTCCATTATTGCCACAGGGGAGTTATATCAAATAGACCGTATCATGATGAATAGTTAATATTTGTTCAAGCAGATAGGAGTTATTATTATAATACCTTGAATGCAACAAAATAAACACAAGGGAAAGCATAAATTTGAAACCACAAATACTGTGAAAGTCATACCTTGTTTAAAAATATTTACTAGGTTTTCTAAAAAATAATTTATTTAATTTTTTATTACGGACCTTTATTGTGCTCTCACCTCCTGATTAAATTATGCAATACAAATTAAACAAGAACGACCACTCACCAGGTCCACGCTTCCACTGTGATTTTGGGGTGTAAAAGGATTCTTCCAATTATTAATTATCACTAGTGGGATATGTTGCATTAAAATTGTATTTGTAGTTTTGACAAGGCAATTTGGAAGACAATTTTTGTATAAATACTAGGTCTACGCTACAGACGGCCAAAAACAAAATAAAAACGAAGCCAGTCCTAAACCTGTCTGTAGTAAGATATATACGATCTAAAAAAATATATACAGTGAGCCTCAAGTGAAACAGAGATAATATATCGATAAAGTAAATTGTATATAAAATAATACGACCGGGTAAATGCGTTCACGATAAAAAACGATGGCTGTATCCCGTGGTCCGAGTTGGGAACAGGTGTCGTCTTACTGCCTGGGCTGATTGACAGTGTACACATTGTGGCGGTGCTAGGCTGAGGTTCGTCGATGATGTGATTCTACCGGTAAAAGGTGAATCCGAGCTGGTCACGGCAACAGTATAACAATGGATTGTATGATGAGGAAAACACAAATTTAATGTCCACACTGTTATATTGGTTCAGCCCCTTTATTCCGTATAAATGTTGTATTCAAAATCACATATGACAGAGAGCGAACACCAACTACCAGTCTCTCTCCTCTCTCCCTGAACCTCGTGTTCTCGTTGAGGCAAGTTACCCCCAACGAAGGTTACATAAATTATGATAATGAGGAGATATTATTTTTCACTGGTTACACTAAAATCCATTTCAATTTTAATAATGTTCATTCATACATTATAATACTAAAAGTATTCTAAAATGGGAAATGAATAGTATTGTACATTGTATTATGTACAAACATTGTATTATGTCGCGAGTAACAGCAATCAAACCCATGACTTCCGCCTTATTAGAACAGTCGTGTTAAACGATGCCTTAACCGACCATGCCACTAATGCACGTATGATACCTCCAGTTCTGTTTTAGATATGTTGGTATCTTTTACTGTTCCCAGTGAAACACGTTTTTGGTTTTGTGGTTAGCGGACACCCAGGGTGTAAAAAAAGGGTGATGAACGTTTGTTGGAAATGGTGTCTAATGTGTCTCATGTGTACAAAATTTCATGCACATCTATTCAATACTGGCGACGCTGGATGTTTCGAAATTGTGGTCGCAACAACACCCACAAAAACTTCCATAAGAAGAACATATTAATTGATTTAATTTATTATTATAGACCTTTATTGTACTCTCACTTCCTAAAAATATGTTATATAATACAAATTAAATAAGAAATATTTCTTACAAAAAAGCACCAGACAAAACTTCTTTTTTTAATGTTTAAATTAAAACCACACATACCCAGAAATTCATAACTTATTTAAAAATATTCACTTAAATTTCTAAAATTAATGTAATTTATTATTATGTACCGTTATTGCCCTCTCACTTCCTGAAAATAAATTATGTAATACAATTTTAAGCTACAAATATTTCTTAAATACAGCGTAGTAGCCCAAAACATCTTCCTATTTTAACGTTTAAATTTGTTTAACCTATAAATTGGTACATCAGAAGATCCTCTGATTTATTTTGGTCTGGCGGTACGAATATCAAAATACAACGCAGTTAAGCTTAGTGATATATCAGCAATGCTTAAAGGCTTTCCATAGAAATCACCGTCTTGGCAAACACGACAATGTCATATGATCTCCCGCCACGTTTTCAAGGACATATCATTATCCAGTTGCCTGGTTTCAGTCACATGTGATCGGCTAACCCACTCAAAAAAAGTTGAATGCACGTTGGACAATTCCCCACCACTGATCCAAATCCCTGCCCAACATATTATATTGTTCGCCTAGTTATCCAGTAGCTTTTTCAACATTGCAATTTAATGGTAGGCCTACAGTTACACCAAGATAAGTTTTCAAGCTTGCCTCCACCAGTGAACACTAGGCCATAATTATACACTAGGCCTAATTTTTTTTTACCTCAGGCTCTAAGGATATCATTTGCAGTCCAAAAATGAGAACCTTTGATCGGTTGATTCACTGGCTTAATTAGGCAAATATGGCAAATTAATCATTATGCAATGTTGCATGCCACTTCAGATTCTCAACTAGGTTTAACTAACTAGCTTACAAGTCGGTATTTCACGAAAAACATATCGACAAAACTTCAAATCAACCAGTGGTGGTGCACCTCATTGAACATTTAAAATATAAAATATAGAATTGTGGCAAGTCTATTTGGATACATCTTGAACTCTAATGGGTCCCAGAATCTAAAATAAAAAAAAAGAACATGTCAAGCTAAGGTTGAAATTTTACCTCAGCCTGAAAGTGATGAAATTTTGGTTTTGAGACTGAAAAAGACATTTGTCTGTAACTCATGAACTCATGTGTACCACCTCCTGGTCTACCCACTCAGCTACAAAGAATTCCCAGTTAGTAGCAGTATCGTAACTCTCGAAAAATTCTTAAAAGGAGCGGAGCCGTTTCAAAGTCATTTCGTAAATTGTGCATATTTATTGTGGTCCGCAGAAAAAACTAAGCATCCGCTTCCTACTGTTTCTGATTGCTATTCACTCTTGTCTGTTTCCTCCTCCAGGGTGGTGATATGAATCAATGCAAAAGTACAATTATTTTTTGTAGACAAACTGAACAAAAATTACAATGTACCAATGACGTACTGTAGAATGAACAAAAAACCTCCAAATATAAATTGCCACTGGAATCACTCCCAGAGATGCCAATCGGGGCCAATTCCGTTTTTTTGTTTTGCTCGTCAACTTAAACATCAAGATGATGTGGGCGCTGGTGGCGTGTTGTCCACTTCACCTAAGTGTGGCTAGGAACTGGCATGTCCACCTATCACTTTAGACATTCCATGTTGGCAGGTATGTGTAGTCAAGTGGAAAAACGCGATCAGAAATTTAGGATTTTGGGTGATTGGACTTGTGCAACACAAGGATATATTGTAGGCCTTATCATATTAAGCTAATTGCAATCTCCATGATCCATAGGTTAAAAGATCGGCATGGGTTTGTCTTTTAGACATCTTAAGGTAGAACAATTCTCAGATACTATAGAACTTCCTTTGTAAAGAACTCAGTACATCTTTTGAGACGACTGTGTACTCGGTGGGACACTCCTGAAACCATAGTACTTGTTGCTGACAAAAGAGCGCTAATGAAGGAGCTGCATAGTACTACTGTAACACCATATTGAACAATACATTTTCACACATTCAGAACCAACTGTAGAGGGTAGAGCTTTTGTAGACATTTTGCTGAAGAATGTCCTTCGACCATTTCCTGTACGTTTGAAAACATAAACCTGACGTCATTGTGATCGACACAAGTAGATTATTCAGGAAATTATTAATACATTCAAAAATGAAGCAGCCATATTTTGGGATGATAAACAGCAAAAGACGGCAATACAAATGCCAATAGCCAATGAATTACCATATTGCCACTGTATCTATCAAAATAAATTTATTGCAACAACACAATAACAATGTACTTAACTTTAAAAATATCATATTCAATAGTGATGGGTGTATTAATAATCTGTTCAACTAATTATTGCAATAAATAACAAGAGGAATGTACAGAAATACATAAAACTGTCTTACATAACATGATAAAAATGTAATTATTTAATTTTTTAACAGTATGTGTATGTTTTCTAATGTGCAGTGATTGTTGCCCAAAGTGGCTTAAACATGTATCAATCGTTCATCCTTCCAAAAATGACTAAGATCACTACGAGGTAAAAAAAATCGATGAAAAAAAACTTGGGTTTTCCTTCCTAGCAACATGTTTTGCTTTGACATGTGAAATTGCATAGACAATATAAAAACATCATGTACTATTAAGATATGGTAGGTATAAATACATTCAAATATTAAATCACAAAAATGTATATATTCTAATAATTATTATTAAGTTGGAGAAATTGTTATATGCAATTAGACAAATATAACTATAGGCTAACAACTGGTATTGCCCAGTGCAGTCGGTGTTGGCTAAGTATTTCAAAGTAGATTGAATTTTGTTCAAAGTAGGGTACAATTTGTTAAAAGTAGAGTGGATTGCCCAACATGTACAGTGATTGTTTATACAAAAATTTAATTGTCCAAAGTTGACTGAATGTTTTTCAAAATGGGGAAAAGGTTGTATAATTGGAGTAAATGTTGTCCAAAGTAGATTAATTGTTGTACAAACTAGAGTGAATGTTGTCAAAGTGGAGTGAATGTTTTCCACAGTAGAGTGAATGTTGTCAAAGTGAAGAGAATGGAGTGATGATTGATGCTAAAAGTGGGATGAATGTTGTCTAAAGAGGAGTAAATGTTATCAAAGTGGAGTAAATGTTGCCCAATTGGAGTGAATATTGTCCAAAGTGGAGTAAATTTTGTACAAAGTGGAGTAAATGTTCTCAAAGTGGCTTGAATGTTGTCAAAATGCAGTGAATGTTGTCAAAGTGAAATGAATGTTGTCCAAAGTTGTTTCCCAAAGTTGGATGAATGTTTTCCAAAGTGGAGTGAATGTTGTAAAAGTGGAGTGAATGTTGTCAAAATACAGTGAATGTTGTCAAAGTGAAGTGAATGTTGTTCAAAGTGGAGTAAATGTTGCCCAAAGTGGAGTGAATGTTGTCATAGTGGAGTGAATATTGTCAAAATACAGTGGATGTTGTCAAATTGAAGTGAATGTTGTCAAAGTGGAGTGAATATTGTCAAAATACAGTGAATGTTGTCAAAGTGAATTGAATGTTGTCAAAGTGAAGTGAATGTTGTCAAGTGGAGTGATTGTTGTTCAAAGTGGAGTGAATGTTGCCCAAATTGAAGTGAATGTTGTCAAAGTGGATGTTGTCAAAACTGGAGTGTATGTTGCTGAAACTGGAGAAAATGTCAAAGTAGAGTGAATGCTGTCCAAACTAGAGGGAATGTTGTCAAAGTGGAGAGAATGTTTTCCACAGTAGAGTGAATGTTGTCAAAAATGGAGTGACGAATATTGTCCAAAGTGGGATGAATGTTGTCCAAAGAGGAGTAAATGTTATCAAAGTGAAGTGAACGTTGTCCAATTGGAGTGAATATTGTCCAAATGTGGAGTAAATGTTGACAAAATGAATGTTGTCAAAATGCAGTGAATGTTGTCAAATTGGGGTGGATATTGTCAAAGTAGAGTGAATGTTGTCAAAATGGAGTGAATGCTGTTAAAAATGCAGTGAACGTTGTCAAATTAGAATTAATGTTGTCCAAAATGGAGTGATGGTTTTTCAAATTGGAATGTTGTCCAAAGTGGAGTGAATGCATCTGATATCTTCAATCAGGCATACACTGTAGTTGTATATTTAATACCTAACCTATTTATTAAAAATAGGTCAATATTTACCAGTACTGTAGTTGAGGTATACACAAATTTAATATGCGCTTGAAATTGCAGAAGCTATATTGCGACAAGATTATTTCTGCTTGAGTTAATAAGGCAAAATTACCGTGAAAGTTCCTCAATCTTTTATTGAATGTCACAAAGAAACAGAAATGCAGTATATGGGTGAAAGGTATGCCATTGAAATCATATGAAATATATAAACACACCTGTAGCTTAGACAAACAATAGAAACAGGAAAGCATAGTGAAAATAAAAGATGAGCTAACAATCTATGGATGACTCATGCTCATGTGATGAGGCCCGCTTAGCTCTCGTTAAATTGCTAAGCAACTGAACATTGGCTGAACAATCTGCAAATATTTCAGTGAAGCCTATTATTTGTTTGGTTTACCAATATTCAAGTACTACTGCTATGATTTTTACCAACAATGAAAATGAGATTAAGCACAGTTGGCTAAACTGCTGGAAGTCACTTTGTTATGTACTCAGCACCTCATTTTAATTCAAATCCTTCATACCAGGAAGTATTAGCATTACCTTTCAAGTAAGGCATTTAGCCATTGGTCCCAGGTATGACAAGACTCCAGGCGAATTGCCCCAGATTGAATTCATTTGCACAAATTAATGTTTCCGTGGAGAAAACAATTTGAGAATCTGTGTTACTATTTTCATCTATTGACTCGCAATTTTTTGGTTGTTTTTTGACATTAATACAGAAAACTCCAAAATATATTACAACATAAATGCATATACATCATTTTCTATAATTATTCTTGTTTAAAATGTAAAACAAATACAAATAAATGTTGATTATTGCAAACTGCATGTTCACCGATTTGGTTCAATGATCATAGGCATGTGTTCTAGTGCTTTGATTGGCTGCCCATTATTTTGTTTCGTAATAAGTAGAAACAATTTAAATACCAAATTTGCTGCATTGAAAAAACTTAAGAAGCAAAGTGAATGGTCTGGTGGAAGAATTCATTTGAAAGACAAAACTCTGCAGGTGTACAACCATTTGCTTTTGTATGGACGAATAAATTTGTATATTGGAAAACAGTCTTTAGTCTGTGTTACTGAAGGAAAAGGGTAGTGTATCATCAGCAGGGTTAATAACCAATCACATACAAAAAAACTCCAGTGTTCGAAAGAAGTCTTCATACTTTGAAAAGCAGTTATTACTCCTTGGACTTTGGGTTATTTCGATGATGTATCAACCAAACTCCAGGAATATGTGAATGATTAAGAATTTTAAGTTTTCTGAAAATTTAAGTTGTATGCCATTTAAGGCAGACAGATAGATACATAGACAGACAGACAGACAGACGGATAAAACAGATTGAATAACTTTGCATTTTCCATTCAGTGGCAAGTTTAACTAGAAACATTCATTCTTGTAGCTGAAGTCAGCGACGATCAATTTAAAATTTGTTTCAAACCAAAATGATGGCATAAGCATTTTCACAATTTGTCAGCATAAATGATCAGTATAATAATTTACCCAAACCACCTGGCTTTAATTCCCGTACCTTCAGTCTCCTCAATTAACAAAGGAGTTTGTGCTATTTTCTCAAAGAGATAATCAACATATTTTACAAAACTGGCTAATTTATCTTTTCTCAATGTAGTTATGATGGTAAATAGCTTGCCTTCTCAAATAACAAAGCAACAAGTACTATTTCCAAAAGGTAGAGTAATTAAGATTTTTGTACAGAAACTCTTCTGACAAATGTGTTTATTATTAATATGGTGGTGATGGTTGCAGAATCAATGATTGCCATTTTAAATTGTGTTTTAGGTTTGTATCTCTGATACTAAACGATCACCTTCGACAAATTGTCAATAATCGAATGACTTACTTCTAAATTTTAATTACGAAACTGGATACTGATGATTGGCAAATTTACCATTTTGTTGTATTTTAAAAAATAAGCACATACTGCAGGTGCTTATCAATGATTGGAGGCTTTAGTGCGGTGCCTCTACTCAAGACAAAATATTTTTGAGTGGCATAAACTATGTGTTATATAAATTTGTTTTTGTTCATTACTCAATATGAACTCGAACTCTGAGGTAAACATCTTTTCTGTCCACTTTGGAAGTTAAAGTCATGTGAGGAAAGGAATTATCTTGTACCAATCCTAAGGTGTAACATCTACCAAATCTATTCTCTTATGATAAAAGTGTCAGTTAGCAAAATAAATCAAATTGACAACAATGCAAATCCTTAAAAAAAAACATGTTTATTTGGGTTTCTTCTTTCAACCTTGAAAATAATTATACTTTGGTTCAACAAGGTTGACTATTATACAATATTTGATTGTTAACACTAGCTAACTTTAATACAGTTATATTGTATCAATTTTTAGGCCATTTTAATTATCCATAACACAAGGACAACACAATATTTAAAATAGAAAATCAAAGCGGTTTTAGTCACGATCGACATGTTTACGTTGTCATTGATGAAATTAGTGTACAAAACATATTGACAATAACAATTTGTTACATCTTTTATTCAATATTCAATACAATTATATTGTCAAGGGTGTAATAAAAGATACTTTCATTTAAAAATTCTAATTAGTCCAAAAAATACTTTGCCCCTATGGAAAAAGCCCTGTCTAAAAAGTGTTTTTGTTGTGCTTGTGTTTTTAAATATTAATTTAAAAAAAAAATGAGCTTATATTAATTAGTACCACCAACTAAAAAACATCGGGTTGGAATGCACTTCACAACATGAAAGTTTGTAGGTTAAGTATAATATACTAAAACACCTTCATTTTGCTTGGGTAACTGTTATGCAAGGGCATATTTAGCTTCTTATTAAATCCAATCGAATCGAATCCAATCGAATCGAATCCAATCGAATCCAATCCAATCCAATCGAATCCAACCAACCAACCAACCAACCAACCAACCAACCAAATCAATCAATCAATCAATCAATCAATCAATCAATCAATCAATCAATCAATCAATCAATCAATCAATCAATCAATCAAACAAACAAATAAACATTTTTCTGCCATGCCATCTAAATTTTAAAATAAGGAAAGACAAACAAAGTATTAATTTTGTTGGTCTTGTTCCCTCGTCCAGAAAGAGGAAATGTTAACGTATAATCACCTCTCTTTTTCTGTCATTTTGCAAATAAAGTGTCTAAAAAAAAATTCACACTTCAAGTTTACCAAATTCACACTTAAAGTTTAGCCAGGGCTTGGCTGTCCTGAAATTGATTGCTTATCTGATAAAGATGTTTTAAAGAGGCATCTGAAATCTGCAAACATCAAAGTTGACACCTGGGAGGAAACAGCATAGGACAGAGTGGAATGGAGACAGCGTCTGGCTAGCTCAACAAAAATAATGGAGGATAAAAAATAACAACTATACAAAGAAAAAAGGGCCTGTGTCACCAGAGGAAGTTAAAGACGGGCACTTTCCAATGCCCAGATTGCCAGCAAAAACAACTCTCTGCCGAAGGGCTTCTAGCGCATAGAAAGAACCACTGTAGACATCAACAAACAGAAGTTTTCTCCAGGTCATCATCGATTACGACGGAGAGCCGATGATGATGATGATGATGATATGATTCCAACACCCTAAACTAAATGGCATTAGACAATAATAAAGTGTTTACAAAGTATTTGTTTATTTAACTTTTGAAATGTGCAAGGTGGAGGTTTCAATCCTGCATGCTTTCTAATTGTTACTGTACACGATGGAAGAATACAACAAGAGACAAAACCAGTCAATCAATCAATCAAATGAGTGAAGGCCTTTGTTAAGGTATAGAGATCAGTCAAAGGAAATAAAGGGTCTTAGCATTTGACCTGAAGTCAAGGGAGGACTTAGCCTGGGATAGAGAAGGCCTTAGCTTAGAAAAGAATGTGGTGTTGAAAGAGATATAAAGAATAGAATCAACAATACACCGAATTAGCGACCTTGTTTACATCTAGCTTCGTGGGTATTAATATAAATAGAGGGCACTATTTTCTATACTTCGCTGTGTAAAATGAGCTAAGAAGGACAAATTTAAAGTGTATGTATTTGTATTTCTTCGTTAGTAACTCATTCCAAACCGGTGGGATACATTCATAAATCATTTTTAACACTAGCT
>JAOTQE010015121.1:0-10874 GCA_025631205.1 Nesometra sesokonis | reverse complement strand
TTTATGTTTTCAAATGTTACTTGTATTGTATATTATTTATGTGTGTGGAAAATCAATAAAACAAACAAACAAACAAATTAGTGTCTTTAAACAGACTCACGCACGCATGTTGGTTTGTTTACAATAAATGGTAATACTGTATATAAAATTAGATGTATATAAGTTGCGTGTTGAATGACAAAAACAAAAACTCTATTAATTTCCTTAAAGTAAATAAAGTATTTTTATTTTTGTACATAAATAAAAATCTTAATATATAAGTTACATACTTTATTATTTACATCAATAAAACAACATTCAATAAGCTTGGAAAGTCTATACAAATATTGTCCCTCATACATTTATGTATGTTCATGGAGAAACAAAAAATATTAAAAAACTTGGAATGCAGAATGCACCATAGATATCAAATATGGATGAATTTATAAAAAAAAAAAACATACCACATTTCAACCTCTTCACCCTCACCTTTTCCTACTGTACACACCAAGTTCAAAGCTGCACATAATGTATCAAGTCATTCTATTTAGAAATTTCCAACAAAAATAATAAAGTTTAAAAAATCATGAATTATCAAGTATTTTTTATGAAGTATTTTATATCAAGTATTTTTTACCAATTATTTTTTATTTTATTTATTTATTTTATATTTATTTTTATTTTAATCAAGTATCAAGTATTTTATCAAGTCATTTTATCAAGTATTTTCATAAAGTACGTTTATCAAGTATTTTCATCAAGTATTTTTATCAATAAAGTACTTTTATCAAGTATTTTTTATCAAGTATGTTTATCAAGTATTTTCATCAAGTATTTTTATCAAGTACGTTTATCAAGTACTTTTATCAAGTACTTTTATCAAGTATTTTATCAAGTACGTTTATCAAGTATTTTAGCAAGCATTTTTATCAAGTATGTTCATCAAGCAAGTACTTTTATCAAGTATGTTCATCAAGTATTTTTATCAAGTATTTTTATTTGTAGTACAATGACAAACATAAGACCTAAAGATTCCATGCAATTTTGATCCAGGGTATCAAGCATGTTTGATATGCAGTGCGTTGTTTGAATACAAGCATAGCTTGTCATTTTGTTTAGGCAGGTTATTTTTTAGAAATCAATGTGTACATTACAAAGTACATTACAAAGTTATATTGTCATAGTTTAAAATTACAGATAGATTTTGCTTACACGATGTATATAAGGGTCTCCATTATTCAGAAACACAATCAGCTAATTACAGTCAAAAAATGTACAGTAATTGATATTGGAATTGTAAATAAGCACAATATACATGGAAGTTAAAAATAAATTCTTTTATCAAATGAAATTTGATATTACACCTATTATTAACATTTAAATCAATTTCAATTAAATCTTAACATTGTACTTTTAAATTTGAAAAGTCATGTAAAACCAGGTATAATGCATCTCAATAATGGACACTGGAGACACTGACAGAGGGCAGCACTCGAGTAGAAACCAAGAAAGCATTCCAAACCTCAGCAACCCATAGTGGTTAACTGATGCTGTCACTGTATGTTAAGCTGTGAATATCCCTTTTACCAGGTTTGGTTTCTATGCTGCTCTTGAGTTTCGGTTCTTGGTTAATGTCCAACATAACCAATGTGCATGCTGAATACATAACACACTGTACTCTTTGGGAATAGTTTGGGGACTGTTTCCTAATGTACTGCACAATATCCACTGAAGAATCTCACTTAGTGGTTATTCCTAGCACATTATAAACTAAAATATTTCATAAAGTAATAATTCGAATACATCATTTGAGACATGACACAGCAAAACCACCAAGGAAAATTGAAAATTGAGTTATTGTTAAAACCATCACTTTTCACAAGCTTTAAAATGAGGGTGAATTATCAAAATCGGACATCTATAAATTAAGTTATTGGATAAAATAGACACAGATTTCCTTTGTATTTGTTTATATTTTCTGTTGTTTATTTGCTTATTTCTCAATAACTTCCTGTGCAACAACTTGGTGGGTTTGCTATGATTAGTCTCATTTATATTATATACTGTAACACCTATTACAGCAATACATTCTGCACGAGACTCACGCATTTAGGGTCCGTCTCACAATATGGATGGAGCCCACTTTTCTCTTGTGTCTGGACCAGACAGGTATTATTTTGAACTTGACATCATTGTGAGGGTGTGAACTCTTTCTGACCACTTCTTTGCAACAGACTCATTCTAGACCGTGTAAGGTCAGGCTGTACCAATTGCTCTTATTCTGGTGCAAGCTAACATCCAGGTAATGAGTGTAAAGAATCTTAACCAAGGACACAAGCCAGAATGGCATGGGTAAGTCTCAAACTAGGGCCATCTCAAGCATAAATCCGATTCCTTACAGCTGTACACCAACTTCACTACAAAACTAAGAGATACCCTTTGCATTGAGAAGAATATCAACTTTTTTGTTTTTACTGTTCTTTTCATTGGAACAATAACTCACCAGTATGCCTTGTTTTTTGAGCAGTTGGCGCAGTGGCAGTGGGGAGCAGTTGGCACAGTGGTAGGGCTTTCTCACACATAGATCAGATTCCTTACAGCTGTACACGGACACATCTACAAAATTGAGAGAAACCCTTCGCATCGCAAAAGAGAATCTGTTTGATCTTCCTGGTTTTTTTTTCATTCAAACAGTACCTCACCAGTTCTAGGATGAGAGCAATGCCATGGATTTGGGAGCAGTTGTCGCAACAGTAGCACGGAGAAATTGCCACAGTGGTAGCAGGTGGCAGTTGGTGCAGCGGTAATGGTTTGAATCCCAATCAAGATGTTGGAAGTTTGAGACTCATACTTGCCAGTTACTTGTGTGCTTGGGCAACGAACTTACATTTACTTCTATCCACCAGCTGTGTGATGGGCACTTGCAAATTGCTGGGAAGTAACCTGTGATGGACTAGCATTCCATCCAAGGAAAATATCATATGCTCATCTGCTTAACACAACAGAATGTGGATATACTGTAAGAACTTATTTTTTACTTACATATTACATTTCCAAGTTGAAAGGCGTACTGGAATGGACGGAATCAGAAAAATGGGGGCAGCAGATCACAAAGCTGCGGTAGCACGTATCATACATCATCATTATCGTCATCTTTAACTTTGATTTGTTTGATGCCTTTCCAGTAGACAAACTTATCAAATGTGTTTTTATATTTCTTGATCATCATCTGTCTTAGCTCTTCATTACTTGTTATCGTTCTTGTAACAGGAGTTGGGTTAGCTGCAACCGCACCCATGTTGAACACAGGCCAAATGCTGTTATCAAATTTAATTGAAATTAAATTAATACCTCCCTTTGAAAAAAAATAACACTCTCCAACTAGGTGGGTCTACCATTACATTACTAGGAAGATCTACCTAGTAGCACATTAGTGTTATTGGTACCTTAAGGTCATTAAGTGATTGTTGTGATGTCAGTTTTAATTAGTCTAAAGGTCTATTAATGACTGCATTTTCCTATGTACTTTTAGGGCATTGCTGACAGTTTATCATTTGTAGTCTCTCTTGAGAGAGGAGCTGACCTTGTATTAATTGAGAAATCTGTGGGTTTTGGTCATAATAGGATAATAATGTTAAAGTTATGTGTGAATGGTAGTTTTTATAGGGTTAACCCTGTTAATTACCTAGATCTATCTTTTCACTACCTTTATCTACCATGTTAACCCTAGTTGGAGGGTGTTATTTTTTTCAAAGGGCTGCTTGCAATAAAAAGTGTTAACACACTGACTGCCAGAGACATGATATAATGTCTAAGTCTGTTGCACCAAGAAACACAAGTTCACGTTTTTAATTCAGTGATACAAAATACAGTGCGCCACCTATCGGTTGCAGTGGACAGGCCGAAATACGCAATGCCTTATGGGAAAAGGTTGACATCGAAAGGCTGAGCTGTGGACTGCGCCTGCGAGCTGCATATTGTGAGTAGTCTTCGTCTTTACTGTCTAAGACTAAACGTAAACAACACATCTTGTATATTTCCTTTTGATATTTAGACCATTAAAAAAAATTCCTCCATTTTTGTCATGGGTTTTCATTTGTGAAGCATCAGATTGCTATTCACACATTGCCACACTTAAAATTACAGCCTCGATGTCGACCCCAAAGTTTGAAATCGGCTCTCTGTAGGTGGCGCACCGCATTGTGAATCCACCGAATTTAAAAAAAAATATCTCAGAATTCCTTTGTGTCCTGCTCAGACTACAATGAATGTCGCCACCTACAGTATGGAGAATGGCACACTCTGATACTGTCTTATATGTTATTGCTAGATAAGAGATGTAAACCCTAATAATTGCACCCTCTATTGTTTGGGATATTACATTGCATGTCTCCACCTACAGTATGGTTGGAGAATGGCACACTCTGATATTGTCTTATAATTGCACCCTCTATGCAATGCTGAATCTAACCATTCACCAAGCCGCCATGGCTAATGAAATTCTCATTTGGTTAAAATAGAAGACCTCTTTAGCCAAACTGGATAAACAAAAAAAACAAACCTGTCCATTTTACAGCTATTTTTATCGGTTTAAAAGAAAAGGCTAAAAAATTTATAAATTTGCTAAAAAAAATTAGCCATTTTTGCTAAGAAAAAAATAATGATCCTAGTGTGAGCATAGCTAAGCTATGGGTAAATATTAGCACTTTTAGTTACTAATTTACTAATGTGACTAAAATGTTATAGTGCCCTCCATTTTAGTTTGGTGCTTGCGCTTTATTTAAACATGGATCCTATAGCATCAGTGATTTAGTACAACAAGCAGTGGAAATGAATGTGTCAACCTGCAAATTTTAATAGAAAGAACATGGGTCATAAGCATGAGAATGCTTTGTAAGTTTACGGTTATTGGTACAATTCGTTTTTTTTTTAATGTCTAGGCATCTATAACCTGCTAACGATAATGTAGCAACATGCAAACACAATTGAGGCAAGGCATGGCAAAACCACCAAGTTGTTGCATAGGAAGTTATTGAGAAATAAGCAAATAAACAACCGGAAATATAAAGAAATACAAAGGAAATTTTGAAATATTTTGTGCAATAGCTTTGGTTTGTCTGATTTTAATAATTGACCTCTCATTTTATAGCTTACAATAAGTGTAATACGATTTCAGTATTAACTCCATTTTCCAATTTTCCAAAAACTTGGTGGTTTTGCCATGCCTTGCCTCAATTGCTATTTAAAATACCGCAAGTGGTAATACAATAAAAGTAACAGGTTTACTATTTTGTGCACCAACTTTCAAACTTGTCAGCTAACAGAGAGTCATGAAAACATGAATAAGAATGTAACCAGGGGCCTGATATGACTAATCACAAATGAAACAATGAAAACTTCCTAAATCTTGTTATGACGCAAGCATAGAGTAATTTAAAGACCCATTTCTAAAGTTTCTATAGTCGTCTCAGGTCAAAATCAAAACATTTTAAACTTGACTGTATTGTATTTAAAGTTATAAATATAACATTGTAATCTACAATGTTTATAACATTTTTGTTACTTCCAAACATAAAAAAAATGCAAAATAATAACAGAATTAATTCTTTAGGTGGATTCTAAGATATAAAGTGGATGAATCTGTATTTGCCTTGCTTTTTTCAGGAGTCTAAATCTAATAACTACTGGCATGCTATGTGCGTGAGCATGCCATATAGTTATATTACTATATAACCTGGGGGTTAATTTTCTCGGCGCCCGCCAAAAAATCAAAATTGTATGAAGTGGGTCAAGGGTCAATAGAGGCTTTTCCGGTCAACTTCAGACAAAATATTACATTAAGGCGAATAGCAAATTATATGTTCTAAATATTTTGGCGCAAAAACCAAAGCTCTACGACGATTCGTTATCGGGTTCTGGTAATGTATAGTTTCCGGTCGTTTTTCGAAAAAATGTTTCATTAGAGCTAATATGAATATGCATCTTCTGAACAATTTGACACCAATTTTATCCCTTTTAATTAGAAAATGGCCACCATTTTTATCATACACAAAAACGACACTTAATGTGGAGAGAATTGCCTGGGTAACATATGCGCGTATACCACCTACAACCTACTAGCTTAGCAATGGAGAAATATCAAAGAAATCGTCTATGCTTCGCCTAAAGAATTTCACTAACTTTTACCTGTTTTCTACTCGAGAATAAATCTAACAAGGTATGCAGCTAACTAATTTTAGCTTATTTTGTACACGAAGGTACGTTCCCGAACTATCCTGTTAAGGATTGAGCGGTACTGGGTATGGACAATTACGTTCATGCACTCGACAAAATACTCTCCCTATACCTTAAACACTAGAGACTGCCGTAAATTTAAATTATACAAAAATTATGGCGTTTATCATCAGGGGTCAAGACGCCTGCCTATCACGTTTCAAATTCAGTACTGAACTCGACCCTAGTGACTCCATATGTTCTTTTGTAAGAAAAGAATAGAAATTTAGTAAAACACAGAACTCGACCCACATGATACATGTAAATTTCCGAACAAACTTTAATTTTTGGGGTAGATTTTGGAAGGAATGCCCCTTTAACTGTGTTCCTTATTTGCTAGTTCAAAATAAAAAAAAATTATGGAAAAGTATAGTTTTAAATGCATGACTTTATGCAGGTAATGATCAACAAACAAAATGTATGGCTGTGAACTAGCTGGTGCCTTAAATAAAAATACAATGTGTCCTTTACGCATAGCGAGATTGACTGTCAACTACAATAGCCATAAATACATATTACAGATTGTATTGTACAGATCCCATAAAATTAATTTTAGTCGGTGCCAAAATGATTATGACTGGATTTTCCACCGGCCGCCGGTTTAATATGACACCATTAAAATATAAAACAAAATCATGAATAAGTTTGTTTGCTTACTGTTGTCTCTTGGTAAAATCATCAGTGTTGAATTTAGTAGAATATTGCCTTGATGGAGACTGACCCAAGACAACAATGTTTAAAACATCAACAGCTTTATCTCGTTCAACACCTAAATGTTTACAGGTGTTAATGAAGGCATATAGAATCATCTCAATCCATTTCTCTTTGGTTTCAACAATTGCATCTGAAAGTATAACAAATGTTATGTTCCTTTTTTCATTTACATCATCTTTTATTATTATTTAAGGTATAAATTGAAACAAGGAAAGAGTTAAATCACATGCAACACTCTTGAACAGAACATTAATGCCACTTAACTACACTATTTTAACTCACAATGAATTCACAAATATCACAACACTGCAAATCAGTTATTTACATTCCATCAAGGCCATGGTTCTAATGGTGGAAAAAGTCTTCTCGGATAAGGACTATAAACCGTAGGCCCGGTTGTACAAAGACATCTCATGTGCACTATAAAGAACCCAGTACATCTTTCGAGACGAGTAAAGGGGATACCCTGGTGTACTGGTCCATACACGGGCCCTGCTGTGGACAGGATGTGCGCTAATATAGTATCTGCAAAGGACATGACGTGACCCTTAGGTGAGTAGCAAGTAATTGATTGACTGTGCAACATCTAGTCCACTGCGCCTTTCATGATTCGATTTGAATTTGAATTGCTGCATTATAAATGTCTAAAAATTCTATTCCATTCTATTCCACTGCAGTAATCTACTGCTATTACGTTTATTACAGTTACTGCAGAAACCTAGTTCCATATTTTCCTTTGTTGACTGCACTGACACACTGGATCTCATATCAACATTTTTTCAGCTACTGAACTAATGCTGTTGTAACTGAATTACTGCAGTTACTGCAACAGAATAATGTTGCACCTATTTCTAGGGAAATTAAGACCCCACAGATGTTTAGAAAATATGCTCTTGAAGGTGTTCACAGTTATATTTGTAAAATGCTGTGAACTGTATGATTAAAAACAAAAAAGAAATAGGTCAACAGTAATGGTACCAGTTCTAATTCACAATAAAGGTGTTGTTAAAATAAGAAACAGAAGGTTATGAACTACGTCAAAATTATCCTGCTGCAGTTACTGCAGTAATTAAGTTACAATTCAGTAACTGAAAGAGATACTAAAAACAACATGTCTTTGCGGGGTTAAAATTTCGGCGAGAATCTGAGAATCCATTCACGCAAGGATTCTCCTAAAACTCATATGAAAATCATCTTGAGTTCTCGCAAAGTTTAGCTAAAAACGTAACATTATCTACATTTCTACAGTCATTTTCATAGCAGAATTTGTATAGTACATGCATTAACGTGCATTTTGTTGATGGGTGCTGCCATTTTGTTTGTATATATGTATCTTATCACTATTGATCATGTTGATGAAACTCATTCAACACGTTAGTTCTCCTAACCAGTGATGTGGATTTGTTTGAGAACTGCTTAGACTATTAAGTCTTAAAATAATGTAAAGACACAGACATAAATAAATTAAACAATACACTTTCGTGAAAATGTAATGGTAGAAGAAATATACAAGTGAACAACCGAACAAAAACATGGAATTCTAGGATCCTTGCCAATTATTTGTGTGAGAATCTAAACTAATCCCTGTGAATGTGAATGCAATTTTACCTCTGCTTTATGTCAATGCAGTCACCAAAGAAAACATAATGGTGCAGGATTGCTGCAGTAGACTTATAGAAATAGATTAACTGCAGTAACTGCAGTAGAATAATTTTGGCATAATTCTTTAATGCAGTAGCTGTTCTTACCATTTTTATTATCAGATAAAGGACATGTGACATCAACTTGTTCAGGGTTCTCCAGTGCTTTGTTTACATCCTCTGTCATGTTCCATGGTGCTTCAGCATTCTTTGTCTGCCACGTTATCTCCGGCTGGATAATGTTAGTACAACGTAGAAGTTTTTGAAGACGCTGGATAGGCACGGCACTAAGGAAGCTGTAGATAATGGTGTGTTGTTTCAAGCTGTCAGTGAGGTCTTTGGCGACAGCTGGAAGTTGAGATGGAAGGACACACAAGAACAAAATATCAACTGACGATGCTACAAATGCATTGTCATTGCAGCAACAGACACCCTTTTCTCGAAGTGAAGCTGAAATAAAATACATTTAGAGAAAACTATAAAAGATTCAGAAATAACATAGAGTGTACTGTAATTTTTGACACTAAGAAATTTTAGCTGCATACTAGTAAAAGTTGTTTACTTTTTCTGGACATTGTTAAAATCTATTTAAAACCATGTAGAATACATCTGGGGGTTAACCTATGCAAAAATTTCAAAAACCAGGGTTCTCTTTTTAAGTGGCACTGTAGCATGGTGGTTAACATGCTTGCCTCCAATACAGTAGATCTCATCATTTACCTCCCACAAGGGGCCACCCAAGCAGGCGCGGTGGAACGTTTTTGAATTGGGGGGACGAGGTTAAATTTTGTTCAGTTACCCCAGCCCGGTTAGAATTTGATGAGCAAAATGAAAAAAAAAAACTTTCTTGCCTCTAAATTTGTGCTTTCCTAAAGGTGGTTTTCAGGGCCACAATATTCATATTTACCATATTTACATTGTGAATTTTGTAGTTGGAGTGACATTTCAGTGGGACTATTCCCCCTCAGTTATCACTGGGGGGGGGGAGGAGAACGCATCCCCCATCCCCCTCTTCCGCTGCCCATGTACCAAAGAACATTTTGTGATATTTTGGACAACAAATAAACATTTTATACAAAATCCTTTGGTTAAAAATCATATTAAGCCTACTGAACCAACTTATCTTACAAAAATTTAGAATGCAGTGTTTATAAATTTGTATTGAGCAGGCCATGAAATGTCGGATATAAGTATGTACACGATTTTAAAAAGACTGGCCCTCTATCAACCAAACTTCTGGTAAGCGGCTATCTCCCATAAGCATGCACTTTTCACAGAATGAGGGTGTCCGCTTACGAGAGGTTCAACTGTATTGCTCTTGCTTACATAGTGTTTCTGGTCTACGTGTTGAGATCTTGATATCATGGTGGTCAACATCGGCATAAATGAGGAGACAGTTAACTAGATGGAGTCCAATACGACCACACCCAACAATGCCAATCTTGGTAGGATCTCGCGGAGCTACTTCTTGAAGAAATTTTGATGTTTTAGATTTGTTTGGTGTCTTGGCTTCCAGTATAGATTTTCTTCAAAAAAAGAACACAAAATATATTAGGTTCAACTGTACAGACAGGTTTCAAGGCAATATAACAGAAACTTTAAACATGCAAAATAAGCATAACAAACCTCTTTTAGTTGTCAAATAAATCTCTGTTAACACATCCACCCACGCCGAAAAAGAAGCATGCCCATCTTTCACAAAATAACCCTAGATCCGCTCCTGAATTTTTAATATAGGCCTATATTGTTTTATACAATAAACTAACATTCCCTGAATATTAAAGAATAGGTTTAACTGATAACTTTTGATTTTGTTTTAACTTAGTACAATGAAAACTACAAACAGTACAACATATCTAACCATTTTTAAAAATATATTCCCTAAGCTTTGGAATGCTCTTCCTCACTGTCTGCAAAACTCCTCCTCTTGTGTATTTTCTAGGAGAGGCTCAAATCCCCTTTATTCAATTATTCTAACAATTACTTCTTTGTGCCTATTTTTCTTCTTTGTAGGCCTATAATGCACTCTATAAGTGACCAACAAATTATATCAATACAAAAAATATGTAGTACAATACAGCGCAAATTGGCATAGCTAAACTTGTTAAAATTGAGATTGCCTACATTTTACTTTATTCTTACAATCAAATTCATTCAGTTCAGATTCCATGGAAAGTGTGCACCCAGCTATAGTCTATGCTCACGCTAGCCATTCGCCGAGTCGCCAATGGCTACTAGAATTCTCATTTGGCGCAAATAAAAATGCCC
>JAOTQE010015110.1:0-10874 GCA_025631205.1 Nesometra sesokonis | reverse complement strand
GTCATTTGCTTCGTTTCTTCTGTCAATTCGAACGTTGTATTCGCGACCTCGTTCATTAATTTCGCGGTTCGATCGTTAATTGCGTCAACTCTAGCGTTGGTTGCGCCAAGTTGTAATTTTGGCCCCGTTTGCCTTCCATACATTACCATATAGATTATGATCGTAACGAAACTGGTATATTTTCAGGTTTGGAAAAAGGTACAATTTAAACACACCTATTCCAAATAAATGGTATATCCCACCTGGTCAACTGGGATCAAATTTATACTTCCAATGCAACATCTTCGTTTTGATATATCAATACCTTTATAGAATTTTGACAAGTATATTTAAACTATATAAAACAGGGCCTTTAAAATTGTGAAATATTTTTTTACAGATCATAAACTTTGTAAACTATGCCTATTTTATGATGCTTACCATGTATATGTCAACATCCCAAATCTACTGTGGCAAAACTTGATTTTTTTTTACAAAATAAATGATGATCTTATCGCATTTCTGTGCATATACAGTATATGATACCTAACACACTGTGTATACCCCTTTTTTCTATCAGCTAATGTTTACGATATTAATGCTGTTTTTTTGTACCAAAATATGAGAAATATCTGGCAACACTGTATTTACCGATTTCCCCAAGCTGAATTATATATTTTTGATAAGGCCAATGTCTCATCTCAACATAATATGGCTTATGTTGAAATCACAGCGTTACCATATGGGTTATAAGCATATCAAAATGGGTATATTTTCAGGTTTTAAAAAACACCCCTATTGCAAATAAATGGTATAACCCAACCTGGTTACCAGTCATCAATTTTATACTTCCAATGCAACGTCTAAGTTTTGATGTATTCATACCATATATAGAATGTTAAAAAAGTATATTGTATTCTATATACAACGGGACCTTCAAAACTGAAATTTCACTTTTAAAAAGGGCAAAAATAGCCAAAATAAGTCTAAAACAGTGTATGTCGTTACCATGGCAACGGAAATTTTACAGAAATTCCTTTCACCTGTGTTAGTTTGGGGTATAGTCCAATCATATATAACAATATAAAGGAAATCTGTTTTTGGCCGTGACCAACATTTTCTTAAAATCTTTGAAATTTACAGTCCCTTACTCTTAATTGTTAGTAAACTTTAGCAATCAGGTGTTATTAAGTTTTATGCTAGATTTGTAGATGATACTCTAGTACTCGCTAAACCAGATGATTTTCAACAAATTTTTGATAGCCTTAACTCCTCCTGTAAACAAATTAGGTTTACATTTGAATCATTTGAGAGTAGTAATGATTTACATTTTCTTGACCTTAAATGTAATAATACTGTAGACAACATAGGTATATAGTGTAAAAGTACTCGTACAGGTCAATGTGTACATTACGACAGCTTTGCCCTTTGGAATCATTTCATGGATTCGTAGATTTGTATCCCAAGCTCATAAACTTTGCACTCCTAATGAATTAAACTTAGAACTAAGTACCATCAAAAAGTACATGTCTTAGATTGGCTATCCTTAAAAGTAGCTAATAGGATACTTAAGAAATTAACTGAAACTAAATGTGTTAAACCTAATGTTGAAAACTTGACTAAAATTTGGATACGACTACCTTATTTTGGAAAACCAGGCAAATTCATATTACGTAGATGTCTGAATAATCTATGTAGACATCTAACTAAAGAAGTAAAATTTATAACATGGCAGTATAAGAAGGTTTCTTACTTAGGAACTAAAGATCAGACCCCAAAGAGTAAAAAAGTTCTGTTCTATACCATTCTGTTGTATATTTCCAATGCCCTGGTTGTAATAGTGGTTATGTTGGTAAGACCGATAAGTGTTTAATAACTAGGCTTAAACAGCATTCTTCCCAATCTGATAGTGTAGTATATTGATAATTGTGGCTATAAAAAGCAGTATGGATGTGTGCCAATTGTGGGTGACTTCCTGAATAAATTAGTCAAAAGAATTAGTAAATGGAAAAAAGAATTTCACAACTTGAGGAAGAAAATCAACGGCTAATATTTTACAACTTGCGAGTATTAAAAGACATGGTGCCTAGCAATAACAAAGAGTCAAATATAAATAGTACTGAACATACAGTTATTATTGGAGACTCTGTTATAATTTTGGCATTAATGAGAATGGTTTCAAAAACTCAATGGTAGAATGTATGTGAGGTAAAGTGTCAGATATACAAGAACATTTGCTTGAATGGGATACATCGGAGTTCACAAGAATAATAATCCAAGGAAGCACTAACGATTATACTCGGGAAGGAGAAACTCGTGCTGCTAGCTATGCAGATATCATGGATGAGTGTCAGGAAGCATCACCGTCAACAGAAATTATCATTTCCACTATATGCCCTCGATTAGATAATAGCAAACTGCTTGTCATCTAATTGACAATGGTAACAATTATAAATTGAGGAAAACCATAATTGATGCATCGACGCAGGATAAAGGAGGACTCCATCTTGAAAAGAATGGATCCAAACGGTTACTCATGAATTATGACAAATACTCTAAAATTATTAAAGAAAAGGACAATAAAAGGAAAAAGAGATTCATCCCAAAACGCTACGAAATACATTATAGCAATAGACCTAAAATGCATAATGAAGACTTTTAAACAAAACACAATTTTCGTCCTGTGCAGAGTAGCAATAAATGAAAACCAAGGGGATGCGTGAAATAAATCATACTAAAGAACGATGTATGTATGATAAACCATTCAAATGCTACTTTTGTAACTAACTAGGCCATTATACATAATTAATTGTGTTAATGATAAATACAATAACTATGGAATAATGTCTGTTGGCAATCATGATGCTAATGGCATTAGTTCCGATAGAAATACCGGTAGTAGAAGTAGTCATACAAAGAAGTAGTCATACATACTAATAATCGTAGATGATAATGATAACGACATACCTAATAATAAGTTTTGATGAAAAAATGATCGGAAGTACCATTTCAGACCCTTGACCTATATATAAGTTTACATTCATATCTTTGTAACTACTGGTCCCAGAGACTTGTAATTGGTCTCAATTTATTCAGAATACTAATTTTTATATTTGACATTGAAAGTTGTGTTCCAAAAATGACCGGAAATGCCATTTCTGACCTTTGACCTACATAATAAAGTGCACTTTCATATCTTTGCAACTATTGTTCCGAGAAACTTGAGGATGGTTTCAAATTATTCCAAATATATGTTCATATTTAATCTAATGGACATTCTTTCACAGAAATGACCAGAAATACCATTTTTGACTCTTGACCTACACAATAATGTATTTCATCTCTGTAATTACTGGTCGTATTGTGTATGTACTTTCAATTCCAAAGAATTGAACTTGAAAAATCAGTTCAGGGTGATCATAAATTAATTTCTGGCAAGTCCAAAATTAAAATGTTACATTTATCTCCATTTATTCAGAAAATGTTTATATTTGCTTTAATTCATTATTTCATCCACAAATGTCCGGAAATTACTGTTTTTGACTTTTGACCCATATTAGTAAAAGTATGCCTAATGTACTTGCAGCAAAAGACTTTTGATTTCAAATTACTGAATATATGTCTACTGTATTTATAATCACTTTTATAAAATATTTGGTCAAAGACTGACCAGAAACCATCAATTGGACTTTTGACTCATAATTTTTAGACAAAAATTAATAAATTTGATAACAGGTGGTTGATTATGTATGTTCCCTAGTAACAAAACTTTAAACAGATACAGAGAAGCCCACGATGTTTCTGATATGTATAACAGTCTTATCAATATGGTTTCATCTGGCCGGACCCCGCAACAACCTGGATTACCGGGGAAGGTACGTTATCGACCACCTGATGTTAGAACCACTGGAGTGTAACAACAATCCAATCAGTTGACAATGAATTATGATTCAGTTCAAACATTTTGAGTACTCCATTTACCTTGATTAGCAAAAACAAGTTTTACATAGGCTTAAAAGGAGTATTATGCAAAAAAATGACCAGAAAGAATTATTTTAAAATTTGACTAAAGAAAATAATTTTCAATTATGGATCGAAGCCCACGATGTTTCTGATATGTATAACAGTCTTATCAATATGGTTTCATCTGGCCGGACCCCGCAACAACCCGGATTACCGGGGAACGTACGTTATCGACCACCTGATGTTAGATGTGCAACAACAATCCAATCAGTTGACAATGAATTATGATTCAATTCAAACATTTTGAGTACCCCATTTACCTTCGTTAAGCAAAAGCAAGTTTTACATAGGCTTAAAAGGATTATTATGCAAAAAATGACCAGAAAGAATTAATTTAAAATTTGACTAAAGAAGATAATTTTCAATTATGGATCGAAGGAAAATGGTATCAGTTTTGTTTTTATGAGCAATAGTCTATTAACACAAATGTAATATGAGTAATTTAAGACCAAAATTATGTTGCTGGATGAAACGTTTATAAAGATATGAAAATTATAGGTAAAACTTCAAAATAATGGATTTTGGTTTTCGTATAATATTTCTATTTTATATGAATGTGAATACTTGATTTGAGTATCGTTAGGTTTACTGTGCCCATATGAAGATGTAAGGTTTAACTAATAATGTTAATTAATATTAATTATGAAATAAATAAATTGGTTCTTGTCATTTTTTGACACTCTTCTTCTTCTTAACACTTGTACTGAATGAATATAATTGAATATGCAGTTTCTGAGTAATTTTCTATAAAAATTGTTTTGTGCACCTACAGTACTGGTTACTATGATATAGACATTTTAAAAGTATAATACTCTGTAATAGGTATAAGGTAAATATATTAATTTTTCACTGAAATAATATCAAATGGTGATTTCTGGTCATTTTGTGTAGTAGCTATTTGAATTACAAAGATTTTCATATAAGAATGTTTCATTACCTAATTTAAACTGCTGAAAGAGTTAATAAACATGCATTTACGAGTAATTTGCGACCAAAAGTGGTTTGCTGTGCTTGATAACTACAAAGATCTGGCAAGATTTCCAAATTTAACATTTTAATAGATTATGAGTCAGAGTCAAAATTATTATCGGACATTCTAACCACTTATCACCAAATATAAATATGTATATTCCAAACAATTTGCACCAAACGCAACTTGCTTGCTCCAATATTTATGTTCCTAGCTCCTGGTCTTGACACAGTGGCAGTTGTGTAGTGTGTTCAAACGTCTGAAACAATATAATTTCTGATCATTTATGAATGATATACCTCATTAATGCAAATATAAACATGTATCTGATGCTAAATAAAATGACTAAAAATGGAACCAGTGGTTGCAGAGATATGAAGTTATGTATTTATTGAGATATGAAATATGTTATATATTTGTTTTTTTTTAATTTGGCCTTGACCTTATGACCTTTTGCCACATTTTCAAAATGAGTGTCATTCTCAAATTGATTTTTCAAGTCAAATTATCTGGGGCTAAAAGTGCATACAAAATAGAACCAGTATTTACAGATATATGATAAGTACATTTTTGTGTAAGTCAAGAGTCAAAAATGGTATTTCTGGTCATTTATGTGGAAAGACTTCCATTAGTTTAAATATGAACATGTGTACTCTGGATAATTTGAAACCAACCTCAAGTTTCTAGGACCGGTAGGTACAAAGATATGAAAGTGCACTTTATTATGTAGGTCAAGGGTCAGAAATGACATTTCTGGTCATTTTTGGGGCACAACTTCCATTATGTCAAATATAAACATTGGTATTCTGAATAAATTGAGACCAATTACAAGTATCTAGAACCAGTAGTTACAAAGATATGGAGGTACACTTATATATAGGTCAAGGGTCAGAAATGGTACTTCCGGCCATTTTTTCGGCAAAACTTCCCTTAAGTTGAATATAAATATGTATATTCTGAGTAATTTGGCACCAAAATGAATTCTAGCCCCAGTAGTTGTTAAGATATGATGTATTTTATGTTTTTGATTTTGACCTTTGACCTTGAACTTTTGACCTTTCGCCACATTTTCAAAATGTGTTACCAGGCCAAAAATTATTTCTTGACCACCCTAAACCAATTTTTGAAATCAAATTCTCTGGACATAAATGTGCATACAAATGTTGATCTAGCTACTAGGATAATAATAACATGCCTGGATCTAATATATTTCTCAAAAAGAGGCCTGGATAACGATGTTGGTGGCAAATTTGGGTAGAAGCTGGGATCCACTTGATTTAGGGTAATTCGAGACCGCTGATTACGATTATGGCAAAATGACCGGAAGTGACCCATTTTGCCAATTTGACCTTTGATCTTTTTTTGCTATATCTCTGCAACTTCTGGACGTAGAGACTTAAAGAATGGTCTCAAATTGTTCGTAATGTATGTATTTATTTTGAAGCATATTAAAAAATGACCGGAAGTGACCCATTTTGCCAATTTGACTTAAACTTTGTTTGCTATATCTCTGTAACTTCTTGATGCAGAGACTTAAAAATTGTCTCAAATTGTTGGTAATGTATGTACTTAGTTTAAGACATTATTGAACAATGACCGGAAATACTTCAATGACCTTTGACCGTAATAATATTTTTATTTGTCATACTTTTGTAACAAATTGTTATACAAATTTTAAAATTGTCTCAAACTCTTTGGAATTTATCTCAAAATGTTTAAAATATGTATGTTTCTATGTATGCTTTGATGGAGGTTTTTGTCACAAAATGAAGTGAGCCGTTTTGCCAATTTGACCTTTGACCTTTGTTTGCTATATCTCTATAACTTCTGGACGTAGAGACTTAAAGAATGGTCTCAAATTGTTCGTAATGTATGTATTTATTTTGAAGCATATTAAAAAAAAAGCCCGCAAAATACTTTTATGACCTTTGGCCTTAGTAATATTTGTGTTTGTCGTATTTTTGTAACAACTTGTGTTTCAAACTCTTCAAAATGTATGTTGATCTAAAAAATGTTCAAAATATGTATGTTTTTATTTGCTTTAATGGAGGTTTTGTTACAAAATGACCGGAAGGGACCATTTCACTAATATGACCTTTGACCGTTGTTTGCTATATCTCAGTAACTTCTGGACGCAGAGACTTAAAATGGCCTCAGATTGTTCATAATGTATGTATTTGAGGCATATTATCTAAAACTAATCGGAAATACTTCTATGACCTTTGACCTTAGTAATATCTGTATTTGTCATATTTTTGTAACCACCACTACTATTGATGACCTTTGAACTTAGTAATTTTTAGTACTTTTCATAACCACTAATTATAGGAACTTCAACAAATTTTCTAAAATTGTTCAGAGTGTATGCATTTATATTCACATTAATTAGACATTATTTGAAAAAATAACTTAATGAAAAATAGAAAATAAAATACTGTTATGACCTTGACCTTAGTTGTTTGTAACAGTTTCGTATATTCAATTTTATTTAACAACTAGTCTTAAAAACTACTTTCAAACAACAATAACATTGTAAATTGGAACATAGGCCTACATTCATATTCATGTTAATGAACACCATGTTAAAATATTATCCAAGATATCATTTTGTAGGACTACTTATGTGAAAAGATTACCAAAAACTATATTTTCTAAGACCTCCGATTAAACTATATGTATATGTATCAGTATATGTGTATGTATTATTATGTATGTATGTTGCTATAGGTATACGGATTGCGACAAAAAATGGAAGGCTGCCATAAAATGCAAAATTTGATATTTAAAGGGAGTAGTAGAGAAAATTCGACCAAGATTGAAAAAAAGGAGCAACTCATTTATACCCTGTATTTGCAGACGGGTCCGGTTTGGCCTTTCAGGCCTCATCAGTGCAGCTAGGTACTAGACCAAGACAGAATAGGGGGACCAGTTTAGGACAGTCCTCACGATCAAATGCAACACCATGAATAAGACTGGTGGTGATATAATACACGTCGGTCAGGTGTATGCAAATATTGGGAAGATCATGGTGTGCTTTCTTGGTATTGAAATGTTAAGATAGCCGAAAATACTGGTTAAATGCCAGTGGATACTTTAAACTATTTAATCTTTTTTTCTCAAATGTGTCAAATAGTTAATACCGTCTCGAGACATGGTCGAAGATCTAAAGATGCATAAAATATATTATAGGTAAACCGATTGGGACAAAAAATAGACTCAGGCTACCATATAATGAAAAAAACAATATTTAGACAGATCAATAGTGAAGACAAAATAAAGTAAGTAGCAACAGCAGATAGTAGTGACTTAATTCAGTCGGATCTATCTTTGCCTCCTCAAATGAAAGGTTCTGGAGAGTATTGTTTTTAACCTGTTTTCCGCGGCTGCTTCTGCTACTGTACTTTTTTTGCAGTTTTCATTATGGAATTTCTAAAATATATGTAATGATACAGCGAAGCCCTTCTATTTTTTAAAACTTTAGTACTGTAACCTGTAATGATTATGGATAGACTATGAGATAAAAAATGCAGCCAATACAGATTGAGTAATTGTTACATAAAATAAAATCATTCAAAATGGAGTTTCTTGTGTGTGTAAAAAGGTTTTTGGTAGTTATTTGGTTCTGGCAATATATGGAATTGCTGCGTAAAAGGAGTATGTCTATATTTTGAGACTATTTTTAACACCTTCCAACCGACGAATTCATGGAAGATTAAGTATCGTACGGTAATAAACGCTGCAATGAATTAAATCTTTCTCAAACTTGCTGGCGAGACCAATGCATATTTTGCATGATTTTTATTATTCCATACATATTTCGTATATTGTGTGTGTGTGTTATATTCCTACTGTATGAATAGGTCTAATTTATGAACAAGAGACAGAATAACATTATTGATATTAGCAGTAGTATGCATATTGCTACACAATATTTTTATATTTAATCCTTATTTTAATAAAATAACCATACCCTAATATAGTTTACTGTATTTTACAGTTGTTTTTATATTAGGCCTAATTATAATTATTTTATGAATGTATTGCCATCGCTAAACTTCCAAATACACTACTACAGTATTATATTCTGTGATAGACTAATTGAATATTAATTGAATTAAATGAAGCATAACATTGTTTCTTTGGCCAAATAAGTCATTTGACCAATTCGTAAAACGCAGATGAGTAATGAGGGCCATGAATGTCTGCTATAAAAACGCAAAATTTATTTTCGTATATGGTCAGAGAATATAGTTGTTACATTTATTTTTCAAATAATAAGGCATTTGTGATATATGTATGTGTTACACACCACCACTTGAGGTTCTATGACCAATTGCAATGTAAAAAACATGAAGTAAAATTGAATCTTGGATAATATATAACATTGTGTCCATTAACATAAATAATCATGTCTGTATACTTTTATATAGCCTGATTTATTAATCTTGACCGTTTTTAATGAATTTTTCTGTTCGACAAAAGAAAGATATAGAAAATAAAACTGTTTTAATAGATTTGAACGGATAAAAACTCTCACATTTTAAAACATTTTAATAAAACACCTGCATGTAAAGAGCTATGTAACGAGGGTTGCTTCAGTGTGCTATGTTACGCTAACACAGTTACACAACATAAAATCAAGGAAGCCCTACACATACAATGGAAAAATCCAACCCTCAACAAACAACTCTTGCATGTTAACGTAACACTGTCAATCTAACACTCATTCATCCATTCATTCATTTTTATTCATGACATCCAATTATACAACTTCACGGTTCATCTTTCCTCACTTACATGTTATGCATTTCACTTGTTGGTACAAATTTATTTATTTGTATCCTTGTAATTCCTTTCACGGGTCAATTCCCAACAATTAAAATGTAAAATGTTCACATTTTTCTTGATGTATTTCAGCCTATATAAGCTGTAGTTCACGTTCGGTATTTTATTACACTGAAGATGGCAGGTGACTGCCGAAACATGTTTGCATTGTTGTTCTAATAAAGTTAGGATCATGAAATTAAAATAACATAGAATAACAGTTACTCCAAATAATGAAAGTGAGGCCATGTTTTCTCAACGTTTCGACATGTTTGTTATTGCTTCGAAGATTTGAGACAGTTTTGATGTATTATATTCCATCAATGGGACACATTATGAGTATGGGGATTAATTCCAACCTTGGGTTACCAGGGGATTTTTTTTTAGTAATTGAATTTGGTATTTGGTCTAAGGTCATCAACAATATTTCTGGTGATTCTCATTAATGTGAATATAAATACATTTCAAACAATGTTTAAAAGACGATTTTTATGTTTGTACAACTTTGGGGTTTCATCATTTCAGGAGAATACGTCAAAATACTAAATTAAGGTCAAAGGTAATAAACAGTATTTCCGGTCACTTTTACAGTCAAGGTCTCATTAATAAGAATATAAATAATAATTCTAATAAAAAAAAAAAAATCACAAAATGACCAAAATTGATGGCTATAACTTGAATTTTAATGGCACATTCAATAAAACATCATTTGTTATACAGTGCCCATTACTTAAAAAACAACATTGTTTCTTCTTTGTATTTGGTTTTAATACTAGCAGTATACAGTTATCATTACTGACGTATACTCATACCATAAAAGTTCATTTAACTTTAAAAATAGCAAAACAAACGTTACGTAACCAAAATGCAACCAATAAAACACAGGTTGATACAGTCAAATACAAGTAACTTTAAACCTTTAATGAACCTGTGTGTAGCTAAAACCACACTTTGCTTGTATTATCCTTTCTATACGTTTTTAATTGATGTGCGTGAAGTTAGTTACTAGTTCCTAGTTCCTAATTCAAAATGGATTAAAGGGACAGTCACACTTTTTAGAAAAACAACAAATTTTAAT
>JAOTQE010015099.1:0-10875 GCA_025631205.1 Nesometra sesokonis | reverse complement strand
AAATTACCCACTTTGCTATTTTGTGTGTAAAAGAATAGGGATGAAATCTAGTGTTTATTTTTATTATATTTTTTAATACACAGGGAAAAAAAACCTCAAAATTCCCAAATAGGGCTAAATATACTTTTTATGATAAGCTGAAACATATAATGAATTGTAATTTTTTGGGTGAACCTGCCCTTTAAAAAGATAATCATAAAACTAGATATAAATAAAAATATTCTGCGGCCCACTTTGTTTCGGATGGCCAGTCTTCTAAATAGGCTTGTGCCGGAGAGTTGCCCAGAGTCTCGCCACTGACTATTCAAGATTCTGGTCATATATGGGAGTGGACTTTTGAGAAATCATGTTTTAGTACAATTATAATCTTTATATATGTTTGTTTAGAGCGTAGTGACATACTATGGGTAGAATCATTTAATGGGAACCACTTTGGAAACCATTTACTTTTTTTTCTAGGATTTTTTTTGCAAATGCTGTACATGGTAGTGAGAACCTGCGGTCTGCCAATCTCTCCGGCCCAAGCCATTTGAGTGCGTTGTCATAGCTGCTAAAATCTTTTAGCAAACATCCTTTCTTTTATAATTTGTAGAGAGGGAGGACATTATTTTTTTGTGGGGGCCAACGGGTATGTAGACAGCCAGTCTTAGAGGACATAATGCTGTATACAACAAAATGGATTGCCGCGGCAGTAACCCATATGCTCTCTACAAATTGTTGGAAGAGAGCTTTTAGTAATAGCACTTCAAACTGCGAACCCAGTGCTGGGTCACTCTTTGTCTATTTTATGTTGTTTTTTAGTTTAATCACCTTTTTATGTTAATTGCTCACCATGTACAACAGGGTGACAAAACAACCCAAAATTCTTCTTTGTGCCGTTGTTCTGGCCAAAATTAATATTTAATAATATCACAAATATATCCTAGACTGTTTAATACCATGTACACTGTGTCAATGAGACTGGTACAAATTTGCGTGCAGAATATTCTCAAAATATGTACCTGCCAACCGTACCAATTAAGGCAGTAGGCTACCGCTTTTTTCACTTTCTTACCGGTTTCTGATTTACTGAGCTGTTCCTACCAGGCACGGATTTTGTGGGGCACATCCAGCGCGCGCCTATTTATTATCGCCAAAACGTAGTTACGGCCCCCCTTTATATTAGGAGCGCTGGCAGAAAAATCTTTTTTTTTCATGTCAATTTTAAAGGCATCAATCGAAGATAAAGCCTCTAATCTTTATCAATATATTAACACACTTCTATTTAATTCTTTCTTTCTAACATGCACTCATGTTTTCTTTGCATTACTTCCTTTCAGATCGTAATGTTAAAGGCTGCTACGCAATATCCGTGACAGGAAAATTACCAGCTGGTATAATCAATGACTTACAGAGTCGTCAAGTACACTACAGATCAAGGGATACAAGTGTTAAGTCATAGGTACTGGGAAGATAACTCATTGATTTATTGATGTACATAGACTTGTTATGTGGGGCGGGTGGGCAGGGGCGGGTGCAGACTTTTTAGAAAATGGGGTGCTGGTAGAGAGTCAAATTTTTAGGCTTTAGATGTCCAAAAATTGGCTTGGTAAAGGGCCCCAACTGGGGGATGTCCCCAGCCCCCCGTAGCGCCGCCACTGCAAGCATCCCCTCAGCGGAAATGAGTTCCTACTTCAAATGAAAGGAACTAGAATGTCATTTAGTGAAACATTAATAAAGTGGAAAATGGGAAATAATATTTTTTTTGTTTGTCAAAAAATCCAGTGGGGGCTTTGCATCCCCATCACCATTTCCTGGATTCAACCCTGATTCTATAATCAACTCTCTAAATACCGACCTTTTCCGAAAAACCAAATTTCATGTTCAACCGGGCCCTTTTAAAGTCTCTTAGTCATGAAAAAATGTAAGGTAAACTAATCCCTCTCTACACCAAGCTGTCCGGAAAACCGGACCAAATTGTCAGTTCGAAGGGTGATCAGTTTTAGAGATGACTTGAATATTTTTTTATTTATTTCATGCCACATCCATCAGCGAGTTTTCTTGCCACTTAACTCTATTTAATATCATAATAGATAAGTGGGGTTATGGAGACCCTTGATGTGATGTTGAGGTAGCGATATACATGTATGTAATAAATTTTGGGAATACGCCGAAAAGTTTTCAATTGGACATTGGCATTAACCTTTTTGTATTGTTGTTCAAACTGTCTCAGTTCTTTTTTTTTGTAATGGTGCTGGTCAACGTAAAGTTCCACTAATCAACTTAAAGTAAGTATAATGCATACTCCAAGCAATGAGATACACACCATCGTGACAGGATTCAATATTTCGACATAAATTATGTCGTCAGGAATGATGACATAACTGATGACATAATTTATGTCGAAATATTGAATCCAGTCATGATGTATACATGGCATGTATCTCATTCCTTGGAGTATGCATTATACTTTCTTGCAACCAAACTTAGGATATAAATATGAAAGTTTCATTGGCCTTATGAAGAAACATGTCTTAAAAGTATATTGTTGCTCTTCAATTCATCTATTTTTTTATGTTTGGAACACAGCATATTCTGACTTTCGAATTTTACAACTTTTTGTCTTCTCAACAGTTTTCTTTGTATTAATAAAAGTGCAGTTTAAAGTTGACCAATGGGAAATGTACTGTAATCGGAAATTGCCTGGATCCCACTAAATAAATAAACTTGGAGTAATTAATAAATATAAAGTTTATGTTTTCAGAAAATAAAACAATTAATGTAGTCATTTTGTTATATAGGCATATATTAAAATTTAAGAAAATAAAAATATTTCATTTTTGTGTAAAAATGATTTTGATAATTATTTGGTTTCGCTTGAAAAGTAAAGAATTAATTTTTACTCAAACGTGTTAGAACCTTGATAACAATATACACATTGGGGAATCTATGTTTTTACAGATTAACATAAATAAATACAGTATTTCTAGTTTTTGTGCACCTTTTAAGAGTACTATTTGTTAACCGATATGATATACAGAGTATCAATGTACTACTGTACTGTATAAATTTTATATAGGCTGTCAAATAATACAATTAGTAGGACTATGGAGACATTTTGTACTAATGTTTCTGATGTTTGATATCAAGGTATTTAGTGTGTTTATGGGCCATCAAATGACACTTTGTTAAGTCATAGAAGTTACACAAACTCCGGGTATGGGTATATTTTTTTAGTCTAGAATTAAAAACTGCTGTTGAGTAAATACAGGGGGCAGTGACACCTGCTACTGATTAATTGTGATTTTTTTAATTAAATAATGTAGCCAACAGAATACTTACTGTATATGAGGCTAGTCGTGGCAAAACCACCAAGTTGTCGCATAGGAAGTTATTGAGAAATAACCAAATAAACAACAGGAAATGTAAACAATACAAAGGAAATATGTGTACAATAACTTCAGTTATAGATGTGCGATTTTGTTAATTGTCCCCTCATTTTAAAGCTTATGACAAGTGGAACATGGCTGTAACACAAACTAAATTTTCCTACAACTTGGTGGTTTTGCAGTAACATTCCTCATATGACTTATGAAAGGTGTGAAGCTTGCTGTATGTTGTAAATAAGTCAGTTTAAAACATCCTGTTCCTATTCCTTTTTATTGATGTCCATTATCTGTGTCCAAAATGTACTTTAAACTCCGAGTTATTTAATAGTGAATGAAAACTGGTCAGTAGTAATTTCCGTCAATAACCACTGTACAAAACTGACCATTAGAAATTATCATAAGAGTAAAGAGCTAAAGAAAGTTTTGTTTTTAATCAACTTTATTATACACTTGGTAATTTTGAGATGACAACTTAAGTATTCTCTTGACAATTTTATAAACATTTGTTGTGTAACTGTTACAATTTTGCTGTACGTTTGGGAGGAATGTAATAAAGTAGTCACATTTGTTTCTGAAATCTGTCAATCAATTTTTGAATCATCAATCAATTTGTAATATTACCAAAACTGTATATCTTGAATTTGTATTAAGAAAATATTTAAGGGACCATTCTACAAAGTGATCAGTAGTAAGATTTTTTTGCAACAATGTGGAACATAGAACGCAATAAAAAAAATTAAAGCGCTCAGCCATGACTAGCGTCACATGCATTCTACGATCTATGTTCAATCGATTTTGATACTGACGATGTGTACGTAAAATGTGACAAACCTGTGAAAACATATTTTTTAACTTCACTATGAATAAAACGCATACAAATGTATAACCTTAAAAAAAATTCAGAGAAACTGTCTATTTTAAATTATATCTACAATTAATGCAGGGAGTTTATGATGTTAGATAGTATTAAACTTCACTTCCTTCATTAAGGTACTGCATTGTGATGCGGAAACAAAATAACCAACAACTGTCTAAGACACAGGGCGAAAACCATAGATATTTACGGCTAGATGGTGATCTGTCCCATGTAGGCGCCTACTATTTTGATTTCGTCAGGCTACATCAAAAACATGCAAGTTAGATAATAATAACTGTTTTCAACATTTATTATATTTTTAACATTCTTTTGTTATACAAATTATTTACATATGTCACATATATTTTATGTTGTGATTGTCTTTAGATTTGGATTAAATTTACTTTCATTTATTGATAAATTTGAAACTTCTATGAAACATTGTGCGTGCGCAATTTCGACGTAGCAACAGCGTTAGAGCGTAACACGATTTGATTGGTTGGATTCCGGAATAGTAGGCGCATACAAGGAACTGTACTTTGGTGCTATGTATTCTGTGGAAGTTCACCATCTAGCCGTAAATAATATATCTATGGCAAAAATGCAACACATAGTTCTGGCATGTAGAGTGGGGTTGACATGAAAATATGTTCCACGTACCACATTGTCGCAAATCAAATGCTCTCTACTTTTTCTACTACGTGCGGCAATTTTAAAATTACTTGTGACTTATGATACGCCTTTTGTCCGCACATTTTAGTTGTTACGCTGCAGGTTAGCTTACACCTGGCTTACACCCTGCTTAAGCCGTGAATCTAATCATACTCGTAGATGATTATATCTGTTAAAATGTTCTAATTTAATTCGATACTAAACATACTGAATAATAAATACTTCTATATTTTAGTATGGTTTAAATTGCACATATAATAATAATTATTGTACATGTGTTTAGTTAATTTTAAACTCTTTTAAATATATTACCGTGAGCTTTTTAATAAAATAGTGAGAACAATTGCAATTTAGGATAAATAAAATAAATATAATTCCTAAATATAGTTACATTAAAAAATGTTTTTACTATACATTTTAATTCTAACAGTAAATAATACATGTTAATTCTTAAATATAGTTACATTAAAAAATGTTTTTACTATACATTTTAATTCTAACAGTAAATAATACATGTTTGTCACAATATGTTTTCACCACAAAATGAGTTGCATTGTAGGTGACATAAAATTGAGATAATCACCAAGATAGGTGTAAGTTAAATTTTTGTGAAATTATGAATAGTATGGTACTTGTATTTCATTATAATATATTTTTTGTCAGTTTTCATGTTGGAAAGTGTCTTTCAGATTTTCAGAGATTTATACTATTTTAATTGTTTATTTTTAGATTGCTTTATGGATGATTTTCTCAAAACTGTGCTTCCATTGATAGAAACTTATTCACATCTTTCGACCTACTTATCCAATGAATGACATTTGAAATGTATATACAGCTTACTTGGACTCTATTTGAATGTATCAATTCAATTTTGGATGTTCCTACCATGAGACTCATTTTGTGGTGAGACCTCGCATATAAGCTTACGTTTAACCATCTGTATATTATTTATAAACAGAAATAAAAGATAAAGCTACTTTTATATAGAAATGCTACCTAACATAGGTTAAATATTACTTCAACTTGTGTTCAATTTTACTCATACACTTTTTACAGCCCCAAAATTGTGTATATATGTGGAGTTTAAAGACCATATGACAGTATGTGGATTTTTATGAAAATTTTGTAAGCAGGTTAATAATAATTTAATTATGTACTAATACTCCACCTTTTATATAAATGAATTGGTTTTAATCATAATTTTACTACCATTTCCAATACTGGGTGAAAAATGTAAGAATGTGAAAAATCAAGAAGTTGATGTCTTATAACATCATATGACACCACTACAACACACGCATGCAATTTTTATAATATTGTGCACATAGTAATGGTCACTTCTTACATCATAACACACCAATTAATTTGTGCATTTTTAATTATGTAATGACATTGGTTTTTATTGTTAATTAAAACAGACTTTTTATACATTTGAACAGAAAGTACATATAACTGAATTATAACAATGTGAAGAACATTTTAAAATTAATATAAACCAATTTAATGCGTGTTATGGGGGCTTTAAAGTTAGACCTACTGCCTGAGGTGGTTTAACTTTAACCTGGCTTAGTTTTGTTTTCAAACCTTTCACACACACACAATTTTGGGGCTGACACATTAATCTAGAACTGGGGCAGACGCAGGGGGCGCACTATTTCTGATTAGGTTGGGGCATGTTCCCTATTTTTAATTTGACAAGAAAAAAAAGGGGTTTTGCCATGTTTTACTTGGTATTGGGCATTATTTTTTTAAAGAAATTTTAAGATGCGCACATAATATAATAGGGCAAAAGTTTACTTTCAAAATATTAGGTTGGCACCAGCACCAGATGCCCCTCCCTCAAAAAAAATATTTGTTTGGTAGAGATCTACTTGTATCAGCATGTGTTTAAAATTTGCTTTAAATAGGAAAACCAATCTAAACTAATATAATGTATGTTATCATTTTATGCTTCTATTTTAAATACTGTAAATCTTTATACCATGCGGTCTTTAATGTCAGACCCACTGCTTGAAGTGGTTTAACTTAAACCTTTCACAGACCCACAATTTTGGGGCCGACACATTAATCTAGTGCTGGGGCGGATCCAGGGTGGCACACTTTATCTGATTGGGTGGGTGTGGTCCCCATTTGTAATTTAACAAGCAAAAAGTAGTGGTAAATTTGCCCTGTTTTTACATGGTATTGGGCATTATTTTGTTTTTGGAGAAATGTTAGGGAAAGGTTAGGAGGCATACATATAAGGGGGCGCAAGTTTACTTTGAAGATATTAAGGGGGCACATACCAGATGCCCCTAAAAAATATTTGTTTGGTATCAGCATGTGTTTAAAATTTGCTTTCAATAGAAAAACCAATCTAAACTAATATAATGTATGTTATCATTTTATGCTTCTATTTTAAACACACAAATCTTTATACCAGGTTATTTTTTAAACCTAAAAACTGATTATTGTTCAGCCAATGCCAATACGTAGCCTAAGACCTTGGATGCAGCCGACATTCTGATGGACCTCATCCGTAGCTCATCTTGCTTAGCTTGCCGCACATTAACGCAGCGAAAGGTGTCTTTCGTTTCATCTAAGGTGCCAATACATCGCAGCCACTGTCCACGATTGAATTTGGGTAATGTACGGTCCTGAAATTTAATACAAGATAAAGTATAATGATAATGAAATCTCTTTTACCATGACAAGTGGCTAAAAAGAAGTGGAATTGGACAGGTCATATAAGCAGAACCACATATAGACAAGAAAAAATAATGAATGGAATCCAGAGAAAGTAAAAGAAGAAGAGGAAGATCGAAACGGAGGTGGACAGATGACTTCTAAAAATCATCTGAAAGAAAGAAGTGGAAGACTTGTTTAGAGGAGGGGCATGTTCATCAGTGGAATGATTGACCCTGAAGCAAGTAAGAAAGTAATGTAGGTGGTGATAATTTCCTATCAATTTTTCTTTTGTAGGCTCAACCCCTTGAGAAACAAACAAGTTAAAAAGTGACTACATTTATTTTTGTTTATTGATCGTATAGAAGAATAATCAACCACGTGTTATACTGCACCATGGAGCAAAGAAACCGTTCATTGTCTTTCATGATTTTAAATAATTACGTAATATATACTATGGTTATGTGAGATTATCTCGGTAATTGACTGTAGATTTTCTTTGAAATTTCGATATGTTGTAGATGATGTAATTGTTTACAAGAAATGTTATATTCATTTTAAAATTTCATGACATCATCATAGTGTAAACTTTGAATATGACAAGATATGAATACGACGATTATCAGTGTTTTTGTTTTATCAAACATTATAGAGTAGTTTCTGACTTACCTTTTTGTGTCACTTTTACTTATTTTGATAACAGGACCCAATTACCAAATTACGTTACAAAATCACAATCCACAAATTACATTGCGTAACGTGCGGATCAGCTAACTCGTCAAAAGTGACGAGTTCAGGTCTAGTTTTTGTTTATTATTGTAAACCAATCAAATATAAAGCAACTATAGAAAATAACTTGTTGAGTGTACAAACGACGTCACCATTTTTGGTTGAGATGGGCTTGACTCCCCTTTGCAGTGCCGGATTTACAGTGTGGGAGGCTGTGGAGTATGTCGAATGTGGATGGCCCTTTTAGCCAAGCGGCATGTCAGTTGGTCAACATGTGAAGGATCAAAACCAGTGCAGGTGGCATATGGACAAATGGTTCTAATGAAGTTATGAAATTTACTGTTGGAAATGGTAATGCAGCCTATTAAGAAATGCCTGATGTGCCATAGAGGCTAGGCAACAGCGCCAATCCTGTAAAAGGTCAATTTTTCCAGAAAATCAAACCTTAGGATTGTGAATTGATTTGACCAAAATTCGGCCAAACCTGGTCATAAGAACGTAGCCTTTAACGTATTTGGAGAAATGTCTTCTAAAAGCAAGAAAACAAACCAGTTGTTTAAACATGGTCGAAATTTGTGCGGCCTAAAGTGTGGGGGTGATGGGTAAGAGGACCACCTTACCCACCCTAATCCGGGGCATCCTCTTTATTTCAATGACTGCCACTGCCACCAGTCCACTCATTGAATAACTTGCCTGAGTCTTCTCAAAAACTTTAATTGCCATTTACACATATTAGCACATGTCAAACCAAAACATGTCCAAACTACCTTGGATTTTTGTAGGAACACCTGACCCCTCCACTCCCCAACAACCACCACCTGTATGACAAGAGAATGCATTTATTTTCAACTTACAATTTCATAGAAGATACACTTGACTGTAGATTTACTGTCTTTCAATGTAAAGATCTTGGCACTTTTAGATGCATCAGAAGAAACAGTAGAATCTAGTTGACCTATAAATGTGTGAGAAACAAAATACTGTAGGTTGTGAGGTCTCACCACAAAATTAGTTGCATTGTAGGTGAGATCAAATTGACATAATCACCAAAACAGTTAGGAAGTCACATTTTTGAGAAATTTTGTACTATGGTACTTTTTAGATTGGTTTGTATGCAGGAAAGTGTCCTTCATGCAGATTTTCTGAGATTAATAGTCTTTTATTGTTCATTTTTAGATTGCTTTATCGACAATTTTCTCAAAACTGTTACTATACATGAAAACTTCAAATGCTCATATCTTTGGATCTACTTAAATTCAATGAATTTCATTTAAAGTGTAGACTACAGCTTATATTGTGCTCTATTAGAAACTATTAACTCAATTTTTGATTTTTCTACCATGAGACTCATTTTGCAATGAAATTTTGCTATGATTAATTATTTTGTTTTATCCATGATTAAAAAAAATGATCATTGGTATGGTCAAGGCTAGGAAAAAGAATAAAACCTTGTTTTTTTATATTTTGCCACATCCACAGCAAGTGTTTTTACTTTTGTTTAATTTCCAACTGATTCTTTACAAGTTCTGTTTATTTTCTGGGTACTGTATATCCAGGAATTAGGTAAGGGGTGCTCAGCCCCAATCAGAAAATATGGTGGAGTGAGGGGGTCCCCTCCAGTGTCCCCCGCCATCCCCCACCCCCTTGCGCAACCAATGAACAGTACCACTTTGAAAGTTAATACACTAGTACTGAAATTGCTTACAGTATCAATCAATCAATCAATAAAAAAATCATAAATGAAAAAAATCAATAAATAAAAAATGAATAAATCAATAAATAAATTTTTAAAAATGAATAAATCAATATATCAATAAATCAATAAATCAATACAAAACATTGAACAGGATGGAAAAACACAAAGCACAAAAGTGAAAACTTAGTCCCCATGACATGAGGTCTTTTATCGAATAGTTTATATAAATATTAATTTTATAAACTATACTTTCTTACCATAGACCTCAAATATTATTTTTAATTGTTGTTTATATTTGGTCCAGTGCCTGACACTCTGAATAGAGGCTGTGATGAATCGTAGTGTCTCAGCGGCCAGGTGTTCTCTTCCCACTCTCATTCTTTCAGTTGTCTTCGTTACATCAAGCTTGGTTGGCTGTGCTGTTTTCTGGAAGTACAAGGCAAGTCATATCAAGGCGGAAATGTACAGTGATTGATGCAGTCTTATAGACAACTAATGACAAATTTTCATTCAATTTATACAATTTCTGGTTTATGTTCTGTTCAATCAACACAAAGGAAAGGAAATGGTTAAAAAGTGACTCTTCTTATTGATGAACACTATAGCCTTGTATTCAATGCATTTCCCTATTCTGTTGACAACATTTCTATTAGATGGACTAGTACAAATTACAGTATGTTTAATCAGATTTCAATTTCCTTGGAGATAAATAGTACAGGCTAATAATAAAAATGCACATTATATGAAAATTGTGATATTGTCTTAGGTTTCATTCAGGTATTATGTAACATTTCTTGGCTAAAATTGATACCTCGACTAACCATAACACTAACATTTTTTCAACCTCCTCTAAATGTTATGTAACTCTAGAACCCCCCCCCCCCCTCCCT
>JAOTQE010015088.1:0-10875 GCA_025631205.1 Nesometra sesokonis | reverse complement strand
CCGGGTTAATCGGATTCAGCATGCCAAAATTATGCTAAATAGCCCGGTTCCCAACTTTTACCCAAATTTGCCTCTAGTACCTTATAGAGAGCCTTTTTTCTGAAATCCCACTAGTCTATAACTATCGGGCCATTAATTGCTTCATAAACTATCAGAGCTATGAACATTTTGACTTTTGAAGGTTGGGGAAATATAAATAGCAACAGTTGCCGTTTTAGTGATAATTCCTTTGATCTTTTTATTATGACTTAATAATGACCAGATTATTATAACAATCTGGTCATTATTAAGTCATAAATAGTTAAAGGACAAAAAGTGACTAAAATAGAAAAAAATATAGAAATCTCGAATATCATCTATGACCATTGGTTGTCTTAATAGGATTCATTATTCTTAACAAGGTCATTTATATTTGTCCAAGATATCTGGTCAACAACAACTAGAAGCCTGGGAAAAACATATTTACATAGTACCTGAAAATGCAAAGAGTTTAAGGTGAACCACACATTCCTCTACCGAAAACTGTGTTTTCAAACTTTCAGCCTATTAAAGCGTTTCATTTAAAAATATTCCAGATTCCTTGATATTATTAATCGATGCAAATCTATATTTATAACTATTTTAAAATGTCTTTCAAATGGTTATTTTACATCATTGTACATATTTGACAATTTTTGCACAATGAACATCAAATCTTGATCAAATAAACATCAATTCTGTAAAATTACTCCGTTGCTATGGAAACAAAGTTAATTTCTGTTAAGCATAATTTATTAATTGGTTTTGTCTGTTTTTTTTAATAGAAATGATTTACAATGATCATAGATATCACAGATCTGTCAATCTGAGGACGACTTCCGTTGAGTAGTCAATAAAGTATGTTGGTTTGTCAAAGTTGAAATTTATACTATCATATCTTTAAATAGACGAATATTTTGGTTATGGTCATCGATATATTTAATGTATGTATTGTCAAGTATCATAATTTAATTCTGGCCAACGGTGAACAAAAATGATTTTTATCGATACAGAGAACCAAACAATCCATATAAAAATAGTCTGCTAGAGGGTACTCGTAAACCTCTTCTATCTCCCCAATTAGAAAGAAACTGCGTGTCTCAATCAAGTGAAGGTGTATTGTACACATATTTGATACATCTTTGCTTACAATTTGTTCATGAAAAAATCTAGATTAGGTAGCTTATAGGGCCATTGCACCCAGAAATCGGAGGAATTTCAGTGTCACTGGGTCTAAAAATTTTAATTATTTACTTACTTAGTTTCAGAACTTTGTAAGATTGAGACCACTTAACATCTGTATTTCATATTTTTAGTTTTCTAATTTAATCATAATTTTACGTTCATGCCATTATCACGTCCATCGTTGGACTACAACATAAAATAAAGTATTATGATAAAACAAGAAATGAACTCCAGACAGGCGTTATGTAAAGTCTTCTATGTACGCTTGAATCAGCGCCTTCGATGAGTAAAATAATCCAACAATTCCACCGAATAAAGCGACAAATATAACGACGATATCCATAAAAATTTGCTTTCCCTTTAACTTATTCCACTTTAATTTTAAGTGAAATAAACAAGGAAAAATAAAGTCTAGCCAGGGCGCAGTTAAACTCCCTGTCACGCCCATTAGTAGTGTGTAATGGGGAATGACGATCGCTAAGAATAACGTAAATAAGACTAGAAGAATGCGAAAAATCATCGCCCAGAATGGTGGTCGATTATCTGGATTCGAAGAGTAACATGGAGGTAGAACAGTTAGATGCATTGCGTCTAACGAATTTACAACAATGAAGATCATTAATGGATAAGAAAGCAATGATTTAATAACGAATAGCATACTAACAAGTCCTTGTAGAAGTCCAAGTGGCATGTTGTACGTTATAAATTCCTTCGTATCTTCACCGAACGTAATATATGCAAAGAACGCGTAGCTTGTGTTTAGGACTCCCGTGACAAAGTATGTTATATCCACCATTGCGTTAAACCTAGATTTATTTGCCATACTTTCCTCCACTCCAGGCATAATAAACTGTGTACCAAAGTTGAATAAGATGATTGAAGAACTCACGGCAAATCCTTGCAGCTGAAATGGCGGTATCTCAGATACGTCCCACATTAAACTCTTGCCAAAACTAAACCATACAACGCTGAAGTACATAACAATAAGAGATAAAACAGCGACTAGACTTAGCCATGCTATACGAGTCAAGTTTCTAAAAAATATGGTTGGTATTAAAACAACAGTTGATATAAGAATCCAACTAAGCTTGGATATACCAGCGTATGGAAACGTATCAACTAATAATGAACCAGATAGTTCCAAATAAAGTGTCGCTACTGCTGTCACGTCGATAATTTGCATAACATTCAAAACTATTCCGCCATATTTATGCATTTCATCAGCAAGATCTGAATATGTGTTACGGACACGAATTTTTCGAATCTTTCCATTTCCAATATGCTCTTCTTCATATAAACACTGCACTAATATCTATTAACAAAAAAAAAAGAAAATGAATTTATTACGTATTAAACAATTATTTGCGATTGCTATCATAAACTGGACTACAATTTTTCCACGCAATTATTTTTTTCAATTGATGTAAATCATATTTCTCTAAGCGAATTTATTTTTTTGTTATTCTTCACTTCAACCATTTGCCGAGATATAAACTTTTGTAATAAAGGTCAAAGGTGAGAAACTATTTTCTTGCTCATTTTTAGACAAAAGATTAATTTCGGTTGCATAAAAATATGCGAATAAAAATATGGTCATTGCAAACAGTTTGACACCAAAACAAACATTTTATAATCAGTGGTTTCCGCGGTGTAAACCATTAATAATCATGCATGTAATAAAGATCAAAGGTCAATAACTCCATTTCCGGTCATTTTTGTACAACATTTTCCATCAGGCCAAATTGAAATATATTTATAGCGAATAGTTTGACACCAAAACCAACATTCTACGATCAGTCAGTAGTTTCTGAGATATAAACTGTTAAATAAACAATATACCGGTAGGTCAAAGGTCAATAACTCCATTTCCCAATTTAAAAAAATATTTCATTAAGTCGAATAGAAATATGGTCACCAAAACAAACATTTGTTATTCGTCACTTCAACCATTTGCCGAGATATAAACTGTTGTAATAAAGGTTAAAGGTCAGAAACTATTTTCTTGCTCATTTTTAGACAAAAAAATAATTTCGGTTGCATAGAAATATGCGAATATAAATATGGTCATTGCGAACAGTTTGACATTAAAACAAACATTTTATAATCAGTGGTTTCCGCGGTGTAAACCATTAATAATCATACATCTAATAAAGATCAAAGGTCAATAACTCCATTTCCGGTCATTTTTGGACAACAATTTCCATTAGGCCAAATTGAAATATATTTATAGCGAATAATTTGACACCAAAACCAACATTCTACGGTCAGTCAGTAGTTTCTGAGATATAAACTGTTAAATAAATACAATATACCGGTAGGTCAAAGGTCAATAACCCCATTTCCCAATTAGTATGGTAGTTGAAAGTAAAAATCGGGGGCTACCGGGAAAAGAAGGTTAACAATGGTTTCTTGGTATCAATCGAACCGCAAAAAATATACTCTTTCAAATAAAAAAAAGATTCTCTTCGGTCCACCCTGGAAAAAAAAGTTATAGGCCTTTTAATGAGACGCCAATATGAATTTTAAGATGGCCGAGGTACTACTTAGAACATGGTCATGTTTGGTGTCAAATTATAGGTAATTTTAAACAGATCATCTCTTTCCATTGCACCTATATTCAAAAATTCATATTTTCAAAGATATAAGCCATTTAATGTTGTTACTTGGGTAAAGCAGTTCAATGGTCAAATAATTAGCTTTTGACAATTACCATAGTGCTTAGTATCGTTTTAAAGCTTATTTAATGTCAATTAATAATGTTCTACTTATATTACCCCTAACTAAAAAAACTCAAAATTTTCATCTTTTCCGACAATATGTAATCTTTTTACTTTTCTGATGTTAGTAAAAACCAATTGGCATGGGCTTTAAATTAAACATAGACAATCACAATCCAAGATAATGAATATTTGAAATTGCACTTCTTATGGCAATTTACATTAGCCCTACCGTTAAACTTAAACGTGTTATCCTTTTTCCACAGTATATGGCTTTTTGACATTTTATGTCGTAATTAACCAATTTTATGAGCTTAATTTTAAAAGATAGGAAATCAAGTAATATTTAGAATTATACCAGGATAAAGTATATTGTTCAATTGAAACTACAGTTATGGATTGCCCATCCCAAACCCTGAAGCTGTTATATTTTTTTACAATACGTGGGCATTTGTAAATTCGTGGTACCATTAATAATCTGGATGTTATGAGGTTAATATTATAAATCATCCAATTTTTATAATGGTAAGAAGGTTAAAGGAATGGTCACTTAAAACTGCACTTTGGCCCACTACTTTGGCTATATTATCCCTGTCCCAAAAACTTGAATTGTTTTCATTTTTTACTTAATGTGACCTAGGTATTAATCCCTTATGTCATTGATGATCCAATTGCTATATGTTAAAATATAAACAATTAAATAATATTTAGAATGATGGCAGAATAAATGAAAAGACCACGTAAATCTGCACATATGGCTATATTACTTATACACTAATAACTCAACCTTTTCATCATTTTTTTGACATTGTGTGACCTTTTGACTCATAATGTTATCAATGAACTAATTGTCATGGGCCTAATATTAAAACATAGCTAATCTTCTTTATCTTTATGATATCAGAATCAAATGTACTGTTCATATAAAGCTGCACTTATCGATATTTATATTACCCCTATTCACATCACCCAAATGTTTTTATCTTTTTTTTCAATATTTGACTTTTTTACATTTTATGCAATCATTAATGAACCAATTCTTATAAGCTTAATGTTATTATATGTTAGAATGATACTATGGCAAATGTATCGATCAGTAATTATGGCTCATTACCCCACCCCAAAAACTTGAAACGTTTATATTTTTTCAAAACATTTAAAATTAAAATATTGGCATTAATGACCTAGTAGTAGTTATGAGATTAGTATTATAAATAATACAATTTATAATACTAATCTCATAACTACTACTAGTATTATAAATAATACAATTTTATGCTACCAGGATCAAAAGATTGATAACATAAAACTGTACTTTGGCTACGTTGGCTCTATTGTCCCTATCTCAAAACCGCATTTTTTTTGTCAATATGTGATCTACATATTAATCACTTATATCATTGATGATTGATAATATGAGCTTAATATTAAAACAAAATAATATTTAGGATGCCAAAATCAGTAGAATTGATCACCTAAATTTGCACTAATGGCTATTTATATTACTGCCACCCCCAAAAAAGCTCCATGTTTTCATACTTTTTGACAAGGTTTTTTTGATTGATTATAAACATAGACAATCGTATAAACTTCAAGATGATACCAGATATGAAAGGCACTAATTATATAAAACCGCACCCCAAAATCTGTTTTATCTTTTTTCAACAATATATGACTTTTTGAGATTGTGTGATGTTATTACTGAATATATTGTTATAAACTGAATATTAAAATATGAAAAATCAGGTAATAGGCCTATTTAGGATAATACCACGATCAAATGTATTGATCAGTTAAACCGCACTTTGCTATTTATATTACCCATACCCCGAACTTTTTATATATTTCGACTTTATATGACCTTTTTACCTTTTATGGTATTATTAATGACCCGACTGTTTTGTGATTAATATTAAAATTTAGTCAATCATATGATTTTTAGAATGGTATGAGGATCAAATGAATTCATCACAGCAAACTGCGTATAAAAGGCTAATACTTTACCTTTATCCACAAAACTGCATTTTCATCATTTACAAAGTAAATACACATTTTGTGTGATCAAGACAATTTTAGGATTATAATTTATTGACTTGATTACAAATCAAGTCAAGCAAGATAGTCTGAAAGTTATGTTATAATCTATATTTCAATATTAAGTTCACAAAAATCGGGTCATAAGATAAATAGGTCATATATTAAATTCTGAGTTTTGGAATAGGGGATACTAATAACCATAAGGGCAGTTTTATGTGATCAATTCTTTTGCTTTTGTTATCATTCCAAACAATGTTTTATTTTCTAAGTTTTAATAACTAATATTAAGCCCACAGCAAATTAATAACCTTAGAAAAGATAAAAGGTTACATATTGTCGGAAAAGATGAAAATGTTGAGTTTTTGGGGTAAGATTTACAATATAAATAGCCATAGGTCGACGATCATCATCTCAAAATTTATATGTGTGTACGACAAATTATTAATTAGCTAATAGTATTAAATAAGCTTTAAAACGATACCAAACACTACGACAATTATAAAAAGCTAATTATTTGACCTTTGACCTCTTTTACCTCAGAAACAACATTAAATGGCTTATATCTCTGTAAATATATGTTTTTTAATATAGGTGCAATGGAAAGAAATGATCTACGTAATTACCTATAATTTGATACCAAACATGATCATGTTCTCTGCAGTACTTCAGCCATCTTTAAATTCAAAATGGCGTCTCATTAAAAGATCTGTAACTTTTTTCCCCAGGGAGGACCAAAGAGGACCTTTTTTGTATTTGAAAGAGTATATTTTTGCTGTTTGATTGGTAGCAAGAAACCTTTGTTAACCTTTTTTTCCGGTAATTATTTGAAATGACCATACTAAATTTTTAAAAAAATGTTTCATTAAGTCGAATATAAATATGGTCACCAAAACAAACATTCCATGATCAGTGCTTTCCGAGATATACACCGTTAATAACCATGTACATGTAATAAATGTCAATAACTCTTATTTCCTGTCATTTTTGGGCAAAATGTTCCATTAGGCCGAATAGAAATATGTATATTACGAACAGTTTGACACCAAAACCAACAGTTGTTGCCATGAACTGTTAATGGCAATTCAATATGTTGCCATGGTAATAGCTGTGATGGCCCCACTCACCACCAGTTCAATTGCAAACAGGCAGATTCCGAAAGCTTATTTTTATAGCTACCAAAAACACAACAAAACTTTGTGCCTACAGTCGTATGATTTTAATTGTTGGCCCATGGACTAAATAGGGTGCATTACGTACGGTACTCTCCAGTACGTTCAAATATACGTCAATCTTCTATCCTTAAATTTGGGGACGAAGCTTTCACAGAATTGTCAAATTACGTAAAGAGAGGTTTCCAAAACACGCGAAACTTTCTAAACCACGCAAAGAAAATATCTATGCCTGTCGGTAATTTTGTGTTTATCATGAAATTCACCCTAAGGATGAAATGTCAAGTAGAGGTCATGACAGATAGAACAACAGGCGAAGTCACCAACAACACAAGACAAAAGAGAAGCGAATTATACCAACGGGATCTGAATAAGTTGATATTGTCACGAAGTGCTTTTGCTATCCGATTCAATTCTAATGTGATTGTTTTGTTTCCCAATACAACCTACATAACGTACTTCACAGTTTAATAATAACAACAATAGCAACTGCAGCAGCAGCAACAACAACAAACTCGATTTTTATATAACGCCTTACACAATACAGTCTCTAGGAGCTGTGGACCAGATGTTACACATTCATTTGACTTTCTACGACCCTAAGGGTCCCGTCGTGTCCTGCTGCCCGAAAAACAAGCGCTACATTCTTCTGTCCACAGCAGGGGATGTGCATGATGGACCAGTACACCGGGGTAACCCCCTACTCATCTCGAAAGATGTACTGGGTTCTTTATAATGCACACGGGCCGTTTGTGTACACTGGGCCTACGGTTTATAGTCCTTATCCGAGAAGACTTTGTAGAAAAGAGTTTGTATAATATTTTGTTTTACCTTGCTTGTATAATTTCCAATAAACAGAACAGCAGCAATGCTGATGAGGGCAGCCAGACCTCCTTGTTTGATTGTGTAAGGTAGACTGAGTATACCAATACCTTGCATACAGTTTGCTACATTCCATCCCGCCTGCCATGTTGAAGAGTTTCCTGAAATATATATAAATGCGATTACAGTACATTAAAATAAACGATGTCAAGAAATATGCGGTAGCGGTTCTGGGGATTCTACCCGGCAAAATTTTTGTTTTTGAGACAACACGCCAGGTATAAAAAAATTACCAAACTGTTGACGAGCAAAAATTGATTTGGGCTACTTTACGTAATTTTTTGCCGTATGGGTTTGTATGCAAAACGTCAAGGCTCTAAAAATATTGATGGTATTTTACCTCATTTTAGGGGTTTTATAATATTGTGTCAGTATTATGGATTTTTGTTTTAAATTCTGTTCATTCGTGAGAACATTTTTGGAAAGAAAGTTGTCACTAAAATGCTGCGAAAATATTGAATATTGCACCTACATGTTCGAAAATGACACTTTAATGCTATTGAGGCATCGCTTGAAGAAGACGAATCCACCACAGCCCTGTCATCGGGTACATGAGCTGCATTTCGAAAAGGAAAATTGCGGCGGCCACAAAGTCAGCACCAATGTATGGGGATATGATATTGTCACTGACTAAATGACAATTTAAAATTAACTAATAACGTTATTATGTGGAAATAAATTAAAACAATCAGTCATCAGTTATACAACATAAAAATATAGGCCTATGGTTAAATTAAAATTTACGAATCATTGAAATCAATTTGCATCGATCATGCCGTTCCGTTGTTATTCAAACATTCATATTATTATTTCACTACAACGAGACAGTGCAATACGGAATGGTATTATACAGTTTCAATGATTTTGTAACAACATTTTAGTGACAAATTTAAGTTATTTATTTTTAAATGAAATGTAATAGTTGCATCAGTTTTCTCCAACCAAGTCGATCATATCACTCCAAATAAATAGTGTAATCTGAGATGATTACACTATTTATTTTCGTGGAATTTAATACAACGAAGCAGGCAGTAGGAATTCATATTCCCTAATTTCAAGATTACTTGGTATCCATCCACCTTGATAATTAAATTTTATCTGATGTGGAAGGGCTTAATTTCGTTCCACAAACAAGCGGTTGGTCATTTGATCAGTAAAATGTATGATAACCGTTAAAAAATATTTGTAACTTATGGCATAGGTTTAGTATTAATACGATGTGGAAATTTAAAATATTGTTTCATTTTTCATTTAGGAGTCCATAGATCATTTCATTTTGTGTAATCAAACGTTCATGTTTTTTAGTTTAGGTTAATCACAAGGAAATACAATATAGGTAATCGTATTATATAATTTAAATGATTGTTAGTAGTACTGTTCCTTTTCCATAAATTTATAATGGTATAACCGTGTGTTACTTCAAAATTTAAACATATATTTACTACCGCGTGAATTAGTTAATGAATGGACATGTACTTTTTCAACTATGGCTTATTAGTGAGAACTTCCAGTTGTAAATGCTAAAATATGTATTGTTTTTTTCATTTATTTGAGCACTAATGGTGTTTTAGATGCCCATATAGTTCCCAAAACCGTTAAAAACGCTGGTCGACAAAATCTCAGGGATTTCTCATTTCCTTGGGAGCTCTGCTGACTAACCTAAAAAAGGTGGGAAAACAGTGACAGGACTAGATTCACAGTTATAAGATCAATGACACCTATACGAATAGAGAAAATTCCTTTGATTCTTGGATTAGCTATGGCTGTATTCGTCTTTGAACAATAGAAGTCACCAGTTAACAGAATTGTCAATAATATTAGAAAAAAAATAATCCTAATTTAGTTACTTTATTACTTTCAACATCACATTTTGTCTAAAAATTAACAGAAATTGAGTTACTGACATTTGACCTGTAGTGCATGGACGGTTAATGACAGTCAATATCTCTAGAACTACTAGTCGTAGAGTTTCGATTTTGGTGCCAAACTGTTCAGAATACATACATTTTTATTTTCTATAATGGAACATTTTGTCCAAAAATTACCGACCGTAACAAAAGTTATTGACCTTTTACCTACGGTATATTACATATATTTTTATTGTGTCTTTCTCTTTCTTGTATTTGAGAGTTGTGTGGTGTCAAAATGCTCAGAACATACACTTTTCTATTTACTCTAATGAATTATGACTCCTAAAAATGCCTAGAAACTGGGTCATTAACCTTTGACCTACAAGAAAGTACTGTATATTACATATTTTCATTGTATATCTCTAACTACTGGTCATTGGGAGTTGTATGTGGGGTCAAAATGCTGAGAACAAACACTTTTCTATCTGCTGCAATAGATTATGTTTCTTGATAATGAACGGAATTTGAGGTTATTGACCTTTGACCTACTGTAAATGTTACATGGATTCATTGTATCTCCATAAATACTAGTCATAGTTCTATATTTTATCAGGATGCTCGAAACATCTTTTGCATTTGATGTAATGAATTAAAAGTTTTTAAATTTACAAAAAAAAAATGAATAAATGAATAGGAGAAATAGAATGGCCATTTGCAATCTCATTTTTATTATAAATAATGGTTGCCTTTTTTCATTCCTATCTTGGCGGCCATATTGAATTTTTAAATGAAGAACATTTTTAGACTTGTTTTTTAAGTTGACTATAATTTAGAGACAACAGTTTATAGAGATTTTGGAAAAGACTATTTTTAAATCCAACATGGCATTCATTAATTTAAACTGTCTATATTCAGTGGCGTAATCGCTTTATTTCTACTGTAGACTAGTGGGATTTCAGAAAAAAGGCTCTCTATAAGGTCCTAGAGGCAAATTTGGGTAAAAGTTGGGAACCGGGC
>JAOTQE010015077.1:0-10875 GCA_025631205.1 Nesometra sesokonis | reverse complement strand
TTGATGTTACTATATTATGAGCAAGTTAATTTCAAAATTAATGTCGCTGATTTTTTTGGTCATTTTCAAGTGACAATACATCTTTAAAATGAGGGGTCAATTATCAAAATCTGACGTATTTGACAAAATTTACAAAAATGTCCTTTGTATTTGTGTATGTTTCTTGTTGTTTATTTGCTTAATTCTCAACATCTCTTGTGCGACAACTTGGTGGTTTTCATGACTAGTCTCAAATGATGTATTTACCTCAAGTCTCTGATCATAGCCATAAACTGCATTTCGATTAAGATCAATGTGTGCCATAGCGCCACCTGAAAACCGCATCATAATTCCAGCTTGATCGTAGTCCCCAATGGCTGCTATCTCTGGGTTGAACGCATGCGCCTGACAGTATATCGTGGATGGTGCTTCTCCCATTATCCAACATATCATATCCATATCGTATGTTGCACAACTAAAGAATATGCCACCTATATGATTTAATATCGGGAATAAATATTTCAAGCTCATTAAAATTCCCTCAAAGAATCCGCTTGGGCCAGCACGAACAAAGTAATAGTTTACGAGAGAGGGAGTAATAACCGAGCTTGAAACAGCTAAAAACCTAAGATTTCACGAAATTCCCTATGCAAATCGGAACAAGGAGCTTTTACAAATCGAAGTTTTGCGATGAAACTGTAAGAGATTTTTCAAAATTATTCTTCACAAATAGGCAAAATAATAATTTTTACAACATAATCCGTTTGGGCCTTACAAAATCCTTTCAGTAGAAATGGCCAAAACTGCGACGAAAAGACCCCAAAATCATAAATTGGGGTACAAATACGTGAGAAAAGCTTTTTGTTTTTTGCTTGCTTGAATCCAATCCAGTTCGAGAACCTCCACCCTTCATCAAATACTGGATACGCCTACGCCACTGGATATTATACTTAAAACGTAATTTTCACAAAAAATTCGAGTTTTCTCCAATTTTTAAGGCGACCTTGGAGAGCAAATGATACGTTTTCATATAATCAGCGTCATACACCAAGTTCAACTATTTAAGCCCGAAGGCTTATCTTCACGTGATCATTCTGGTGATGATTGGACAGTACACCGGGACCTAAACGCCCTAAACGTTTCCAAATGTACTACCTTTTAGACGTGCCTAAACCACGTTACACACATGACCAACGGTTTAAAGTCTTATCATCCATTATACGATATATCTCTTCACTATAAACTTGATTCCCGCCAAAACACAAAACACAAGAAGAGTGGCAATTTAATTTTTAAAAAAGATCAGTGAATCTTCATGGTTCAGCGCAACACAGCGACTAAAATCAGTCCATTCGACTTCCACTTTAAAGGAGAATGGAAAAACTATGATATACCTACCAGAGTTTTTAAGGTAGGTGGCAGGTGGTTCTGGATTATCCCTACTAGTTGTCTTTATCGACTTCACTTGGCCAATTTCACCAGCTTTAACTCGTTGAAAAATATTTCGAATTGATGGATCAAAGTGTCTAAAATATATAAAAACGAGTGTGGTTAAACGAATCTTATAATATGTTAAGGTTTAAGGTATATCTTAATTTCAAGTGTTATGACAAACTGAGTCGTGTTGTGCGTCAGGTCATAATTTATCCATATAAATACTAGAAAGCCATAATTCGATAAAAATAAGATTTTAGTCACTTTGTCAAATTTATAATTTAAATTTTAAGCATTACACATACACTGGATGAATGACTCCACACGTTATTATACATAATGTTCCATTAAATATCCCTCAATTAGGGTTGCTGGCTCTGAGTGAAGACATAACAAGGCACATAGATAATAATGGATATGGTTATTTATAAGAACAAACATTGTAAAAAGACCTTTCTCGTTTTATAAAAAAAACGTTCTTAAAGAGCATGGCACATGGAAATGAAGTGGAAAAAGAGAGGAGAAAGCAATGCAACCTATGAAGAAAGAAACAGGTAGGTGGTAGATAGGAAGGAGGTAGAGAAGAAGGAAGGAGAAAAAGGATAAGGGTGGAGCGATGGGAGAGAGGAGAAAGGAAGAAGCACAAATGAAGAGGTAGAACGAAGGATAAAGGATAGAAAAGGTGAAGCAAAAAAGACAATAGGAATAAGGGAAAAAAGAAAAGGATTGTTTATTATGAACAAACATGGTAAAGACTCATTTTGTGATGCTTTCACTTTTGATAATATAAAAAACGTTTTAAAGCATATGACTCAGGAACAAAGATGCGAAGAAAAACAAAGAAGAGACACGGGAAAAGTGGAAGAAAAAGGGGAAACATCATGAAGTATAAAAATAAAGTAGGAAGTAGGGAAATAGAAAGGAAGAGGAATGAGAGAGAAAAGAGGAATGAGGATGGACAGCTGAGGAAGTAAAGAGGAAGGAAACAAAAACGATGGAATGAAGAAGTAAGAAAGAAGGGGCGTAACTAGAAATAATAAAGGGAGATGAAGAAGAAATAAAGAAAGTAGATGGAGGAAGAAAGAGCAAGGATGAAGGAAAAAGAAGAAAGGAGGAATAAAGAAGGTGGGAATGGAAGAAACAAATTACTGTTGAGGATTTTACTATTGGTTATTAACTTCAATCTTCCCGAGTAATTTATCAAGAAGAAGACTCCAGAAAGAAGAAAGATGGCAGACTGAGGAAGGGAGATATGAGGGACGAATATTACAGGACATTAGGTGACCATTGAATGTGTTTTCAGGGCTGGGCGAACCGGAGTGTATGATTAACCAGCACCAACGTTATTGATTTTTTTGAATTTATCTGATACAATGAAGGCTATACTTTTTGGGACAAAACCTGTATTAAGATGTCCAATTGCAGCGTACAGGTTTCGGCCATATCTCATGGCCCTGTTTCACCACAGCATGACGGCGCCCTCCAGCGGTGAGATCGAAAACTGTAGCGCCCCTCCCCTAATGAAGGAGGTCACCTTTCTATCCAGGGTCCTTGTTCAGATTGGGATAATGTTGAATTTTAACCGCCTATCTAATCCTGAAACATGTACACTGTAATTCGACATCAGCACAGTTTTTGTTCCAAAAGGTATTTTGTTTACTTTTATTAACAAAGGTTTACCTGTTGTAAGCACCGTATAACAACTGCCCATGACGCTTGGCGGCACCATAGCATAATTTAACATCATCAACTGTTAATGCAATGGGTTTTTCACAAAACACAGCTTTACCTAAAATTATTGAAAAAATGTAGATTATGTAGGTTATGAAAAACATGTTCAATAAACTTTTTCCTGATGTAATGTTCAGAAATTTCGGTATTACGCTTCCCATAATTCGTTTGTTTTTAGGCAGGATGTTTTTGTGTTTGGATTAACGTGTCCTAAATTCATTGCCTGCTATTCATCGGTTTAGAATTGTGTAGGCCTATGTAGCAAAATAGGCCATATCTTGCTTTTATCATGTTCACCAAACAGTTTATGAAATTCCTCATTACGGTACCAATCACAGAAACAAAACTCACCAGCTTTGCATGCGGCTTTAATTATACTAGGATGAGACTGAACAGGTGTACACACAAGAACAACATCAACACTGAAAACATAAACACAGACGTTTTTAGTTGAATGTACAAAAACTAAACTAAATTTTAATTTTTTCTACAACTTGGTGGTTTTGCCATGTCATGCTTCACATATATACTGTATATAAATTCAAATTGCTGCTATCACTGTGATTTTGAAGAAACTGCATTTGAAAATTGCTTACCAGTATACATTGATTAAGCAAGGTAGTTTTAAATTGCAATGTTTATTTTTTTAATCATATATCTGAATGTATGAACTCTATATTTTTAAATGAAATAAAATTTGAAAAATTACCATTTTGCAAATTCCTGCCTATTGTGAAAAATTGGCATCTGTGACTTTACGCCTTATTTGGTTTGGCTCTGTCACATTTAGATTAATCATTAAATAAGTTAAACACCGTGTTCAAAGAATAACTAGGCCTAGATGTTAACCCGTGAAGCATAGCTTGCAACGGATTTAGACCTATAAATAAATTGTGTGAAAAATGCCTCCGACGGGATTCGAACCTCAGACTTCTTGCTATCCTGGCGAGCGTCATAACCATTTGACCACATAGGCTTAACTTAATCTCTCTGATATCAACGTGCTGCAACAATGTTTTTTTCTATACTCATCTATTAGCCATCTTATTCTAAAAGACCTCTGTATCATGTTCTCTTCTAATTCTTACATTCACGATTACAATACTAGATCCATGTCTGCAATTCATCTTCCTAAACACTACACTGACCACTTTCAACACAATATTTGTTTTTCGGGTCCTAAATTATGGAACAACCTACTTTCCTCACTTAAGAACTCATCCTCTGTCAGACTCTTTATAATGAATACTAAAACGCATCTTATTTCATTATATCAACACTTTTAGTTCACTCTTATTTGAGGCATGTCATGGCAAAACGACCAAGTTGTAGGAAAATTGAAAATTGAGTTTTTGTTATATCCATGTTACACTTTTCATTAGCTTTAAAATGAGGGGCCAAATATCAAAATCGGACATCTATAACTGAAGTTTTTGGACAAAATATACACAAATTTCCTTTGCATTTGTTTATATTTCCTGCTGTTTATTTGCTCATCTATTAGCCACCTTATTCCAAAAGACCTCTGTACCATGTTCTCTTCTAATTCTTCCATTCACGATTACAATACTAGATCCCTGTCTGCAATTCATCTCCCTAAACATTACACTGACCACTTTCAACACAATATTTGTTTTTCGGGTCCTAAATTATGGAACAACCTACCTTCCTAACTTAAGAACTCATCCTCTGCTAGACTATTTAAAATGAATACTAAAACGCATCTTATTTCATTATATCAACACTCTTAGTTCACTCAATAACTTCCTGTGCGACAACTTGCTGGTTTTGCCATGACTAGCCTCATTTATCTTTCCCTGTCGGTCTGAACTATCTATGCTGTTTACTACTTTGGATTGTATTTTGTCACTTGTTCTGTTTCGTCATTGTATTGTGCTGTTCCTGTATATGCTGTTGTTCCATCTATTTCTTCAGGATTGCCCTATACAAGATTTTTGTTTAATCTTCTCGGGTATCTGCCTTCTTCCGTCTTTTAGTTAATATTATTTAAGCAATCAATTATTATTATACTACTTTTGCTTATTTTTTGAAGTAAATACAATGCATGTTCATTTTAACATTTGAACTTTATGGTTGAACAGACTCAAATAACTGTCAAGTATATCATCACGCAATGCTGCCCCCAACAGACAGGGGCGCAGACAGGGTGGAATGAAAGGGCGGGGGTCAGCAGTGGTGGCGCCAGGATTTGCCCGACGGGGCGGGACATGGTGCCGATCCCGAGGTCCGGGTGGCGTGGTTACCGGTTTGATTTTGATGAGCAAACAAAAAAAAATATCATTTCTTCGTTTTTTTTTATTGGAATAGATTATGCGAAGTTGAGTTTCAGTCTGCATTATTAACGATGGCTGGCTTACAGCTCATACCATACTATAATATTCTTCACATTATAAGTTTTTTACTATAAAACACTGTTTTTCTCAAAATTTTAGGGGGTCCTGACGCCCCGCCCCCCCCCCCCCGCACTCTGGCTGCGCCCATGAGTAGATACCAGATAAATCTGGCAAGATAGGCATACAGCTGTAATAATACATTTTTATAATAAACTGGAATTGCCGTTAACATTGTTAGGCCTACTGTATATCATAGATAAATTATTAAAGAAAGTTAAATATTGTGTTCAAAGAAAGACTAGATGTTATAACCATGCAGTGTAACAAAACTCAACTGATTTTAGTCCCATAAATAAATTGTGTGAAAAACGCCTCAGACCTCCCCAGACCATGGAAAAGTTAGCCCAGACCAGTTTTTTAAACCAGATGCGTTTCATGGCTATCTGCGAGGAAATTTTCACAGATAATTTATTGCAAACAATGAGTTTTTTTTTTAAGTTCAATAATTTAACAACTAAGATAACACATCAAGTAGGCATGCCTTAGTTAATCTTTCCATCAAAAAAAAAACTTTCTCATTTACAAACACTTTCTAATCAGAGGAGGGTGTAAATGAGATCAACTGACCTTTTATCTTCAAGCATTTGATTTAGCTTACTCGAATTAACAATTGCTACAGAATCGTCCAAGTAAAATTCATGTTTTAATTTAACTGCTCTCTTGAAATCCTCTTCAATAAGCCACTTGACAGAGACCCGTGGGTTTCGTACTGCATGGTTTAAATGTACAGCTCCGATCTTTCCAAGACCACATATAGCCACGCCAACCTTTTTCCGATTTGCCATCACCAAACCTACTAATCGTACTTTCTTCTCTAATCTAAAACATACAAAAATTTTCTTAAGATTGATAGATAGATCTAAATAGGGAGGTTTTTCAACTTTACGAAATAACGGATACTTGACACGTTCGTTATGAAGATGTTAATGCGGTTGAACTAAACTGATAAACATTACTGAACCAATCTTGAAAATGATAAAAAACATATTTAATAAAATATAGAATGTGGTGTCTAGATATTTAAGAGGACATTTCTGTTGAGAATGCCGTGAAATATCAGACACAAGGACGCTTACATAATTTTACAATTTCGGTCCTCTCTCGGCCGAAATTCTTGTAAGCGGACACTTTTCCCGGACTCGAGGGTGTCCGCTTACGGGAGGTGATTTTTCAAGGATGTATTTAGTCTTGGTTCAAGACTGTGATTCGGTTTAATTCGTGAAAGACGATTAAAAGGCATCCATTGCGTTCCATAGCAGGTAGATCGCTATACCTTGCTGATGTTTAAACGACAAATCTTACACCACTAAAATTATATCATCCGTTGGTGGCGCACTTCATTAAACACTTAAAATAAATATAATATACAGACTTGGAGCAAGTCTAGGATGTATTACGTATCCGTTTTTATCATATTTCGTAAAGTTGCAAAAACTCCCTAATGACGAGCACTCTCTACGATAAATAATGATATCAAAATACTTTGTTTAATGCCATGCAGTGTGTAGTGACGTAATAGGCCTACTGTACTAGCAAGTATTATTAGGACACGACTATCTGCTCCCATATCAATGAAATGGCCTCGGTCTATACCTTTCAAAAGAGATGAACAGTCGTCAAATATGACAACAGATTGTTTTTAATATTCACCTACATGTTGTAAATATGACTATTGGTAAACCTATAAAATACTCACATTTGTATTAACTTGACCTTCTGTCATAAAATGACCGGAAGTGCTATATCTGATGTCTAAAGTCCGGTATCTCGGATAGCCAGGGTTACGATTTTTGGTTATTTTTAAATATTTTTAGTGTAAAACATTAAAATTAAATCACTTAGTAACTTAATAATATATTATATGTATAGGCCTTATTGTGTGTCATCTTCATAGGCCTGGCTCATTCAGAAAAGTGCCTAGGAAGCTCGAGCACCCCCTTGAGGATTGAGAGGTAGAAAAATAAATTAGGCCTAGTATAAAAATATTAAATTAAGCATATATAAATTTTAAGATTGGGGTATCGAACACTGCCCTCCAATTTTGAGGAAATGAGCACCCCACCTTCAGAGGAAGTATAATGTCAGAAGAAAACAATGAATTCACCCGTACCACTACCAACAGCCATAAAACACTGTAAAAGAAAAAACGTTTCTAGCTTATACAAATTCGATCGATCTGAGAACTTTCCCATTTTTGTATACACCCCTGGTAAAACTCTGATAAAAAGTGCTTGCAATAGCGATTCATTAAATACAAAATATAGGCCTAGTAAATGTTAGAAGAAGTGGAAAATGTTTTTTATCCTAAATCCATTCATTACAAACGCATATGTAGGCTTTTGAATTTCGCATAATTTACTCTAATTTTGGTATACAATTCAATCATTACAAATTTTATTTTTAGATCGAAAATAGGAAACGCATCGAAAATGGTCAAAACGCTGTTTTTTTAAGGTATATCCTTCATAACTTTATGCCTACTATTACTTATCGGATAAAATTTGGCCACAGCTGTTGGAGATTTTATATTCTTATAAACCATCATATTTTTACAGTAAAATAATAGCTAATTTTTCCGGACCTCGTAACTTTGTGAGGCGTACTGTCAAATTTTCAGTGTAAATTTGCGATTTTTCACAACATTTAGTTATAAATTTTCTTTTAAACAATCAGGCATTCCTGACACGATTTTATTCGCCACACGTTGAATGATTGAGAATTTTAATAATATACAAAACCAGGCCAAATAGTTTTGTCAGTTAATGTAGTTAACTTGACATCCCCACACGTCACTTTCACTGGATCCTTCCTGCCACTAGCACCAACAGTGGAAATGTGTTTCTAGTCATTCTCACTGTTTAGCTAATGTGATTTTTTACAGGTACCGTCGCATCTAATTGTTTTATGGATTTTTATTCATTGAAATGTTAATCTCATATTTTCCCTTTAAATGCCTACACCTGAAGCTAGAAATTCCGAACAGGCAGCGCTACAACAACACCGGCCCCACCCCATCAGGGACATTACCCAGCTCTCCCCCAATAATATAGATTTTGTCGCAGGAAATTGCATTGAGAGTGTCGGCAGGCACAAAATCCCGTCTAAAGCACGGCTTTTTGCCCTCCCTGCCGGGGGATTTACTCTGCCTGGCGTTGCCCTGCTGTCGGGGAAATTCTGGTGCCACCACTGCAGATAGGACTATTGTTATTAGCTACAATATTGATATGTATAAGAGCAGTAATTATTACAGTATGAAAGTATGATACGAGACTTACCGATATAGTGTGTGGTAAATCAGCAACCTTCTCTTCCACAGAATTACTGTATGTAAACAATTATTAACTTATGCAGATAAGCTAAAATCTTGAACTCTCTACTTGAAAAAATAAAACGATTTGAAGAGCGGCACACATTACAGTAAAAACTAACAAATATGTATAAGGAAAGAAACGCGTAAAGCTAGACTGACAAAGCCCCTTTTCTGTTGTAATTCATTTCTTAATATACATCAAGGTATCTTTATTGTAGCAGCACAAGCTGAATTGCGATAAATTTACATAAAGAAATAAAAAAATCGTGATATTACAATTGGTAACAGACAGATAAAATATTATAATAAAGATTTTAAAGCAGTAATTGCTGCGGTACATTAATTTTCGCGATTTTTACATGGAAGACAAAAACATCGCGAAAACTGATTTTTTTGTGAATTTCTATGTAGCAAAGTTTTAATTCGCAAAAAGCAGCAAGCATAATATAGACTTATTGAAATGTGGTCGCAAACCGTAACAACACATGAGAGTTTCAACTGAGCACGGGTGTCGTTTTGAAAGTACTGTTATATCAAGGCCTTAGCGTAGCGGCGCCAGGAATTCCCCAACAGCAGGGCAAAGCCCCCGACAGGGGGGCACGGGTCCCCCGACGAGTTTATTTTGAGGTGGGCGTGTCCCCGATTCCAGTCTGACGAGCAAAAAAAACACCCGTTATTTAACGTTATTTGCCGTATTTTGCGTGCTCTTTAGCCCGTTTTGGTGTTGGGGCTTCGTCTGTCCCTTGTTGTTTGGTGTTGGGGCTTCGTCTGTCCCCCGACGAAACCTTAATTTCGTCGGGGGGCAAAGGTCTCCCGACGGGTGCGGGTGGGGCTGTAGCCCCCCTAGCCCCCCGTAGCGCCGCCACTGGCCTTAGCTAGGCACCATTATGAAGGAAAATTCCAGGATACCTTGAACTGTACAATTTAGCCTCATGGTTTTATTGACATTTCATTCATTGTTACGGTCAACTCCGACAACGTAAACGGCCGCCCATAGTTTAAACGAAAACTTACTTTTGCTAAGCTCTTATGATAACGCCACTTACTCTTCCTGTATTAAAGGACAACTCTAGGATTAAAATTCTATGAATAAATCTATAGAATAATTAGTTTTGATTTTACAGATACAATTTCACAACATCTGGACACTGGGATAATGCCGAAAGCATGATGTAAACTTGAGTCCGAATCAAAAGTGAGTCTTAGGCCTAAAAATATGAAAACTGGAAATTTTGAAAGGGTTCTGTTTGAAAACCAGAATCACATTACAAGAATAACTCACATAAATACAAAATCAGATTTCGTAGTCTTTAGCAGTTTAATGAGCTTTTTTCTATGTGTAGACACTATTTTGATTTAAGGCCTTGGGAGAGTTTTGCTTCATTATTTTAATTTTTTTATGAGACCGTTAAGTTTTCATAGTGGAAATGTAGTTATCTAATGTTTTGATTGGAGCCATTTCGACCCTATAAGCAATATAGTACTTACACAAACGCAAATTTTCGATCCGTCTGGATCCTCTTCAGGCGGCGTACCCGGTACTGTGGACTGGTCACTGATCAGTTCAAATGTTTTTACCAGTTTTTATCATTTGCTATCCGAACTCAGCAAACCAAGGTCAAATCACTCTGCTGCGTAGTAGTTCATTTCTGTAGCCGATAACAACAAATCGTGGATTGGATGTTTTATATTTTAGATTTTTCCGATAAAACAACGTCCCAACCATTAATATTAGGCCTAAGTTTTATATCTTATTCAAGCTCATTAAATTCTCCAGAAGAAACCGTTTGGGCCAGTACAAATAAATAATTTGTACTGGTCCAAACCGAGCGGTAAAAAACAATATTTAAAGAAATTCCCAGTGGCGTTTCCAGGGGGGGGGGGGTGCTCAGGGTGCTCGAGCACCCCCCTTCAGGGGGGGTAAAAAAATTTTCAAAATCGATAATTAATAGTTTTTAATTAGCAGATGCCAGAATTTATAATTATCATTTTTTAAACAAGTTATGC